>JAOUQX010000009.1:2326064-2339429 GCA_028566295.1 Liobagrus marginatus | reverse complement strand
GGGATCACACGCGCCCCCCCTGGCATCGCTACGAGCCCCCCCAAGGGGGCGCGCCCCACTATTTGAGAAACACTGCTTTAGAGGCATAAGGTACTGTACTGTTGTAAAAGTATTACATACAACAATAATAAAACAATGTGTTTTACTTGTTACTTTTGATAATGAACTAAATAAAAAATAAAAAACAAGTAGAAATCAATCTTTACAACTTGTACTTGTATTGGACTCATATTTGACCAGTAGTATCTGTACGGTCACTCCACAAAGTAAGGAAGTGAAGGGTGTACTCCGTCCACCTCTGTGTGTAAAGGACGTGACTACTTGTTCTACTTGTACAGCCTGAGAACTAAACCTAACTTTTTTATGACGGTTTCTGTAAAGTGTGAGCAGCGTTAGGTTTTTTTTTTCTTCCTTTAAGCTCTTTCTGTCACACGATCGCGGCGTCTTTCTTCGTCTCACACTCAGCGTTGTAACAACACATCCTCACTCCAGCGAGTTGGTGAGAATTTCGTTTCGTTTCCTCTCAGCATGACTGTGGTGGGACTTCCATTGATGTGGTGTTGAATTAAGCTCTGTTTTTTGGTGGTCGATCTCATGAATGGTGGTTGGGGTGGTGTTTTCCAGGACGCGGTGTTTGTTCTGACCCCCCCCTTCCCCCCTGTTGTGCCCTGTCAGGCGTGAACGCCATGCTGCGGAAGGTGGCTGGGGCGGCTGCTGCCAAGCCCCACGTGGAGATCCGGCAGGACGGAGAGCAGTTCTACATCAAGACCTCCACTTCGGTGCGCACCACCGAGATCACCTTCCACATTGGTCAGGAGTTCGACGAAGAGACCGTGGATGGCAGGAAGTGTAAGGTACACCGTGAGAAATCCACACGTGTGTAATCTGTGAACATGTGAAGGTTTTCCAACAGCACATGGGTCAGTGATCATATTAGGACACTTTTAATTAACACTTATCACCAGTACACTGGGAGGCAATATATAGGACATTTCCAATCAGTATCAATAAATGAATTCTTTTCTTCCTGTAATTCCGCTATAAAACGGCTCCAAACACTGTTGGCTTGCCCAGAAATGTAGTGGTTGTAAATCACACCTTAAAATAGTAGTTGCTTGTGAACGAGCATTTGGAGCAGGGTTTAATGTCATCACTGACTGAAGATAGAACATTTTGCATCTCTGATGGTATGGGAGTGCATTCGGGCCGATGTCTGCACATCTGGAAAGGCAGCATCAATTCTGAAAGATATATCCAGGATCTGCATATTTTAGCAGAACAATGCTAACCCGCATACTGCATCAATGACCACAGCATGGCTTTGTGGTAGACCTTTGAGTCCAGGTGCTGAACTGACCTGCCTGCAGTCTACACACTTTTACCAATTGACAAAATTGACAAAGATGATTCAGGACTTACCACAAAACCACAGCTTACAGATGTTTACAGACTGTTGTTAAAAGAGCGGATGCTACACCGTGGTAACCATGCAGAATGGAAAACCCGTGGTCAGGAGGAATTAAGGGGTCATAACGTCTCTCTTAGTATTTATGGATGTGTATATATATATATATATATATATATATATTGTATATGTATTATTAGATATGGAGCTACAATATTTAGATCATCAGGTTAATAAGCCACAGCTTAGGATTTATTACTGCTAGAGACACCAGGCAAGTCAGTTTATCATGGATGTCAAGGGCTAAAAGAGCCAAACAGCCAAAAGCTTGAGAACAGAGCAACATCACTCATTGTGTGTGTGTGTGTGTGTAGGATTCTACAAACTGGATTTGTAAATTCACATATTAATCAGATGCACGGATTTCGTCTTAACAATCAATAATGAACTCGTATCCAAACATAATTTACACATCATAAATATACAGTACACGTGAGAGGGTTTGGATTTTTCTGAGAGACATGATAATGATACCGCACTTTAGTGTGTGTGTGTGCGTATAAACAAGCAGACTGTTGGGAATAACAGAATTTGGTGTACCCCTCCTAAACCTACACATCACACACACACACACAACCCTACCCCTACACTTATGGCGTAATACTAGTGTAATACCCATGTCAATGTACAAATTTGTGTCCTCATAAATGCATGAATACAAGAACACACACACACACAATAGGATTTACAGATAGTAGCATCACCAAGCAGCTGTCTCTTTTTAATGTTATCTTACAAGGACAGTGCTTCTAGTCTCTCCATTCCAATCTTTATTACTCTAAATGTTATTTACAATGTCTAAAATCATTATCACCTTAAACAACAGTTCTTTAGTTCTCAATGCAGAGAAGCATGGCTTTATTGTCTTTTCACTTTGCAGGGCCCGAGGGCATGACTTTGATGAATGAAGCTTTTATTTTTTTTGCCTGGCTTGTTGCTATAGAGACAGACTTTAAGAGTGTTCACCTGCAGACTAATAAGAAAGGAGAAATGACTTCAGGTCAGTTTATCATGGATGTCAAGGGGTGAAAGAGGCAAAAAAAAAACAAAAGCCCAAATACAGAGCAACATCGCTCATTGTGTGTGTGGAGGATTCTACAAAGTGTGTGTGTAAATTCACACAATCAGATGCACCGATACTATCCAATCATAATGCAGTATATACAAATGCCGCAGTATAATACACAGTATTTCATAACACTTCCCACTGACCGAAGTAATAGCTCAGTGCACTGGATTAGGATCGGAAGATTGTGGGCTCAATTCCCGGAACCACCAAGCTGCCACTGCTAGGTCCCGGAGCAAGGCCCTTAAACTGGCCAGTGTATTAAAAAACATGAAACCCAATGTAATAGTCTCTGGATGAAGACGTCTATCTGTCAAATACCAGAAATGTAAATGAATGGGGTGTAAATTATGTAGCATGTACAGTATGTATAACATGATCTAAAGACATGCTACACACCTGATACTTAGGGTACATGGCGTTCCAATGTATTTGCTTGTCATTTTATAAGGACAAGGGCACAAAAGCAAACAGTTCCTAGCAAACCGTCTCCCTGCCTGTTTTCAATCTCGCCAAATTCTTCCAAACTTCCCTGTTACTTGGGTTTCTCTCTCTCTCTCTCAATCTTTCTTTCTCTCTCTCTCGATCTTTCTTTCTCTCTCTCTCCCTCTTTCTCTCTCTCTCTCTTTCTATCTCTCTCTCCTAACCCCCCCCCAGCCAAGCTCTCTGATCTCTATACCTTTGATATGGTGATTAATAATTCACTCTCACACTGTAGCTGTGTGAATCGCTGTCCACTGGCTGTCACTTCGATTGCCTCTAAAGTGGTAGTCATGCTTTATTCAAGGAGTGCAACTGCCTGGAATAATGATTCACCGAAGTGCAAACTTTCAAGTAGTTTAGCATGCGACTGCCGAGACCAAGACTCGTTAAAACTGAGGACTGTTTTTCTTTCTCGGTGGAGTCTCATGGACATTTTCACACAACTTGCACAAAGTTGCAGAAAACTCATCAAGATTAGTACAATAACCTGATTTTACTGTTTATAAAGCATGAAATTAAAAAAGTCCATCACCCAATTCAACCATATTTCTTATATAATAGCTTTTAAAATGGGACAAATGATACCAAAGGACAATAGGACGGTTAAGCAGAATCATCATTATTATTATTATACCCATCATCATCAGTTAGGTCTCAGAAGTTTATATTTTTATTAAATTTGTCCAGTTTAAAAAACAAGCTTTTCTAAGAGATGCCCAAAATCACGAGACCTCATGTACCTCAACAGGTACAGTGGTAGATCAGGGTGCAAATCTAGCCACTAATTGATGGAGGATGGCGGCTTCTTCTTCTAGATGTTTACCGGATTGTTAACAGTGTACCCAGGTGTCAAACCCACTCCATGGTCAGCTTGTCAAAAGTGTTAGTACCCTAGGAAAAAGACTCCGATGCAGGTCACACAGGTCGTATCCTATAAATGTCCCGGAAAGTGACAGATTCCTTCTTCTAGACTTTAAAGAGTACACTAGACTATTATCTAGCATGGTATGGAAGACATTGTTGAGAAAAATCAAAGGGGTATTATAAAGTCCATACTGCATTATCCTGTACTGGTCGGTGGGTTTATGTATCCCAGTTGGAAATTAACACCATAGTCGTTGACTTCCTGTCTCTTACTAGAACAGAATAGGATGCGTCCACTAAACAGGTAAAGCCCATACGGTTGGCACAGCGCAGAGGTTCAAGTAATGAAAATTTACTGTGCATTAGTTTGATTGACTTGGAATCATCTCCTGAGCCCACCAGGTAAAAGTTGATAGATATCAAATCATAGCCTTGGACATTGAGATCAAATCCCTGCCTTGAGGCTCCATTAGCATTTTAAGGGGCAAGGAAGTGATGCTACTGACCGGAAGCCAATGACAGTTTTGGGGACAATAAGCAGGACATTTTGTGGATTTGCTTTATGCAGGGTTACTGGTTAATGGTAGTAGATTGCGCCACACTGGAGGCTTAGGCTACGGTCTAAAATCTAACAATCTAAAATTGTTGCAGTCCCAGGAAATATACAGTAGTTATCATGAACAATATTATTATAGCCTTCCCAAAATAACTAAGTCGTAGAATAACCAAGTAGAGTCTTAGAGAGTCATTCATGCTTTTGATCAATCTTCGAATCACCAAGAACTACAGGCAGAGCTGAAGTCATCTGGATGTTGCTTAGATAGAGGCTACATGTCAAGGTTTTTTCAGGGTAAAAAAGCTAATGGTAAAGCTTTTGATAATGATCCAATTAAGGGTAGCTATGCCTCGTCCATTACATACAGCTTAAATGAAGGCTCATCGTTGTGTAAACTGACTGCACCACTCATGATTATTGCTGTCTGTGTGTTGATGTCTGTATGCTCCATCTTGTTTAAAGAGCTTGGCCACTTGGGAGACAGAGAACAAGATTTACTGCAAGCAGACGTTGGTCGATGGAGACGGGCCCAAGACGTACTGGTCCAGAGAGCTAAATGGGGATGAACTCATACTGGTGAGAATGGACGGGTGGACAGATAAGTTCAAGTTCAAAGTTGATTTGTCACATGTACATCATACATAGTACAACATACAGTGAAATGCTTTGACGACTGACCGCAAGTTTCGCAGTAAATAGGAGTGAGCGAGATGGAGAGAAGGGTGTTAGAATCTCGGACACAAGCGCCGGAGCTCATTCAGAAATATGTGTAAGTAGAGAAGCTGCCTTGAGTCGTCTCAAAGCACAACTCTGTCATTATCTGTCAGCTGTTTTTTTTATGTCATAATCTGCAATCAGATAAAGGTTCCAATCACTTTCATTATTTCCCACAATGGTTATGGAGAAAAACAAAGTCTTCCGAAGAGACAGCGAGCGAATTTAAGAAAGTGCACTCTGTACACAACCCAAAGCTAGGCAAAGAGCCAAAAAACACATTCAGGAGCTCTACACGATCACCTCCCAGCAGCATGAGAGAACCGTTTAGCAACCTTTATATGAACTTTCACCGAGTCCCCGGAAATCAACAATACTCTCCATTCAGCGATAGTGCTGGGAAGAGATGCAGACACATCAACAATGTATGCTGCTTTAAAGGAGTACTTAGAAACCTGTTTAAGTCTACTTATGGTAATCAGGTGGAAATAAAGAGCTGTGGGCCCTAACGAACGGATAACGCTTTTGATTTAAGGGCATTTGTACAAAACGGAAGGATACAAATGAAATACCTAAAGTAGAAATATCAACAAAATAACAAATAATGTGTCCGTGCTTTATATATACTGTACCACAAACCTAACAGCTCATGAAGTGACACCGGGAATAAGTTTAGGGTTGAGAACGGGGCTTAGCAATCACGACGCTACTGAAGTTATGATCACACGTATAAGAACTTAAATATGTGGGGAAAAAAGATAATAGACAGGACCATGAATGAAAGAATGATTAATGCACAGAAGCGTTCTTGACTGAATTGACCAAAAATGAGTTTATCGTTAAAACATTAAGAAAGTTACTGGTACATAAAATTGTTACTCTTTACATCTTCACGGAGTATGCGTACTTCTTTTCAATTCCCCATTCGTTCAGTATTTCTTAAGTAAAAGCGCCCTATCCTGGTCAGGGCTGTGGTAGATCTTGTCCAAGAAATCCTGGGCATGATGTGGGTGAGTGAACGAACGAACGAATTCCTTCCAAACCCACCCACTCACTCACCCACCCACTCACTCACCCGCTCCAGGGGAGCCGTTCGTTCTGGCTGACCCTGTGCTCTGACCTCAGCGTTCAAATTCATAAGCTGGGATATACGGAATAAAAACATTTCACTGCATGTATGTGTATGTGATAAATAGGATCTGAAAAAAAAAAAAGAAGTTCCGTGTGGCGCATTCACATATTTTCTGGAGCAGTTAATTGGCCATAAAACTATTTTGTGGCTGTAATAGGAATTAACGACTGTAACGAGTTATTCTTGTCATCAGCTTATTGATGTTTTTTCCCCCCCTCGCCGGCTTCTCTCAGACGTTCGGGGCCGACGACGTGGTGTGTACACGGATCTATGTACGGGAATGATGCGATGGACGTCATCGACCAGTCGTAAAGCATCACGGCGAAACCGACACCCCCAAGAGTCCAAATTCTCCCCCTGCGTCAAGCAACGATCTTTCAGTTTCACTATACTGTAAGATGTGGGCAACATGTGACTCATCTCACACTCAAGCTTCTCTTTACTGCCAGTCGTGCATGTGCACTTGGGTTTTGATTGGGGTTCTGTGCTAAACAGTTATTCACTTTTCAACTCTAGCTTTTAGCCGTGCATTTAAGTGGTATTGCATACACACAAAAACAGAAATAAAATTTCAACCCCGGATCCACATGACGTGTGTGTGTTTGTGATGTAGCACAAAAAACACCACCATACCACCACCACCACCACCACCACAATGAGACCACTGGGATGAGAGTCATTTGTATGGAATGAATCATGCCATCACAGGGTTGACACTTAGAGACAGACAACCATTCACACACACATTCACTCCTATGGACAATTTAGGTGCCTCGCACCAAGCAAGCTACCATCATTGGGTCCTTGACCTCAGTTGCTCCACGTTCTGGCTGACCCTGCACTCTGACCCCAGCCTTCAAATTCGTATGCTAGGATATGCGGAATAAAAACATTTCACTGCATGCATGTGTATGTGATAAATAAGATCTGAATTTAAATTTGAATATGAAAGCAGAAACAGGATTTTGTGTTTAGCCTTGATTCAGAGACCATGCGCGTTCCTTCCACATGGAACAACTCCGCATTGTCTGCTTGCCCTTCGTTAGAAACGTGCGCTCCTGCATCACTGTCAACAACAAAGCAGAAGCCACAGAGCGCTGATCTATCTTACAGCAAGCTCAAAAGCTTTTGTACTGTCGATGTGTTCGCTTCACAGGCCCGGGCACGGCCGCACGCTGGATGTTCCCGTTAGACCTCAGCGCCATTGCCATGCTTTCTGACCTGAACGCCGTTTAAAGAATCAGTTTCCCCCCGGCTGCATCCTAATAGCCCTCCCACTCGTACCTCCTGCCCCGCTGATGAGCCCGGGCTCTGACGCTCTCCTGCTCGGCCTGAATTAAGTCACTGTTTCCGCGCAGTAGTAGGTAAAGCAGAAGGAAAACCGAAACACTGGCGCTTCTGTCAGCTGCTTTGTACACACCATGCTGGCTTTATAGGCAGCTTAAAGGGCTTTTCAGGGGCACCATCAAGTGACAAACAGGCACGAATCAGGGCGTTGTATTACACTGTCCTGGGGTTTGGGAGAATCCCATGTGAGCTGGCATGTATGCTTTCAGACAAGCGAGCATCCAGATATTGAAGTTAGAAGAAATTTTGGACAAGAGACTTGGAATGTGGTACATGATCTCTTCTGGGTTTTTAATTCTTGTGAAACAGCTCAGTCACTTTTTCCTGGCTTTAGACCGAAGCGCTTTGAGAGGAGACGGCAGATTAATAACAGCATGCTGTCTTTTTATTTTAACCGTAGCTGTGTGGTGGCATGGGAAAAAGCTCGGACACTTGCGAAAACTTACGAGCGCTTTTCTCATTTCAACCACAAGTAACGTTCCAGCAGAGCAAATTAAAGGTGTGAAGCTTTGAGTCTTATTTTACTGATTTTACTGCCAATGCTGTATAAGTGCACGCAGCTCAGCCAATCCTGAGCAACGGCCATGGACTCTGTTGCTGAATGATCAGAATATTGTCTTGTCACTGAGCTTCTTTACTTTTCTTAACGTGGAGGTGAACATACAACGATGCCGTGGATTACGAGGTTGGTTATATTACCGACCTAACCAGCTATTTATTAGTTTAAACATCCGTTATTAATAACGACTTATACATCACGCTAGTCGCGCTAACCGGCAATGCTGCATACATGCTGTTTACATAAACTTCCGCATTCTCAATCACACGACGGACCGTGTTCTCGCGAGACTATGACTTCTGAGTATGACTATGAGTGTATAGCGCCCTTCCTACCCGGGAGATCGTGGGCAGGAAGAAGATCAAAACGCCGCTTCCCGCGATGATACAATAGTATCCCTTTTTCCTCCTTACGCAAATGGATCGAGCGACAGAGAGAGAATGCGGAAGAGATGACAAGGTAAACAGATATTTATCTTTTAATCCGCGCAGGCATCGTTGTATGTTCGCCTCCACGTTAAGAAAAATAAAGAACCTCGGTGTTCCGGTTAATCGTGTCCGTGTCAGTGCAATCCTGTATAGAGTTGTACCGGGAACAACAGGTGCTGTTATTGGTTCCGGGGGGCAAAAGTGCTTGTGTATGCAAGAAGGTGAATGTGTAGAGAGAGAATTTAAGAGTTGACTTGTTACAAGTCTGTGTACAAGTCTTCACACAAGCTACGAAACACAACATAAACCAAGACAATATTCTGATCACCGGAACAGAGCATAATACATGCGTTACACATCCATCAACAAGCTAGTGAAGTGCATTGCCTGCCGTGATTGGGTCAGCGGTGCACACTGTATTCTGCAGTGTAACGGAGCTAAAGAAGAGGATTTTGAAGGATTTTAAGTACCAGTAAGTCAACCGTTTTCATTAAAATGATCATGTTTAAATCAAATCTGATGTTGTCTCGGAATGGGGGTGGTCTTATACGGAGAGTATAGCACAAAACCCAATTTTTGACCTGAAAAATAGCGGGGCTGTCTTATACGCCGGAAAATACGGTACATGAGGACAAATCTCATTCTAGAACACCCGACATTTTATTAATGACTGACTTTGGAAATATCTATAAATACTAATTGTATAAGTCTATTCATTTATTCATCCAGTCATACATTGTCTACCGTTTATCCTGTTCAGGGTCGTGGGGGCGCTGGAGTCTATCCCAGATAACTTTAGTGTGTGAGGCGGGGTCCATCCTGTACAATCGCGAGTTAATCACAGGGCTAACACTTAGAGACAGACAACCATTCACACACATTCACTCCTATGGACAATTTAGAGTAGCTAATTCACTTATGCACAATCACATGTGTTTGGAGGCGGGAAGAAACCGGAAAAAAACCCACGCAAGCACGGGGAGAACATGCAAACTACATACAGGAACACCGTGGATGGGAATCGAACCCATAACCTTCTTGCTGTGAGGTAGTAGTGCTAGTAACTACAACGTTCAGTTATAACCCATATATTACCTCATGGCAATTAGATCATTACCTAAAAATTAAAATTAGGGTTAGGGGTGCCCTAATAATAGCCCTATTATTAATAATCCTGATAATAACCCCCCCCCCAAATTACATGTACACTTTACTTTTTAACCCAGTGGAATTCTGGAATAGTGGAAGTAACGCTGTGTTAAATCTGTCTCTAATCAATGATTGTAAAATGACCACCGGTATGAGTAAAACCGATGTCCTTTTGACTTTCCAAAAAAACATAAAAAATAAAATAAAATAGCCGATGGCATTTTAAGGATGTCAATTTGTCTCAAAATAAAAAATAAAAAAAAGTCACAGCGAGTTCACCGAGCCTGCTTTATGTAATGGTCATAACAAACCTCAGCGCACAGAATACTGTACAGGATTTAGCTGCTGAGTAGGAAAACAAAGCTTGGCCATGCAGAAGGTGCTTTCACGCGCCAGCCCTCTCATTAGCTCTCACGGCAGGAAATGTCACGCGGTGCACCTGTCAGGTCACGCGCTCATCCCAGTAAGCCTCCGAGTCCCGCTGCCTGGTCAAGAAAAAACAGCAATTTTCTTCACTCCAAAGCTGCGCTATTTAACACAAGCACGTAAACAAACTAAAGACATGAGAAGTATTAATGTAACATTTTCAATACATGCAGTACTATATACGTATGTGTATTATACCACGGTGCTGTTAAAATCTTAACACATAGGGCAACTTGTAGACAGAGCTCTTCAGATTGATGAACCGATGCGCTTTTCTTAATACCCAATCACGTGACTGACCGAATGCCAATTAACCTACTTAGCTGCAAAGTGTTCTTCCAGCTCTTCCTTGTTATGGAGGTATGCAGGTCTTGGGCTTCCAAAGCTAGCTTGTCCGAAATCTCCTACACTGCCTTTATCAGCCAGATTATTTAAAGTGACTTTACTGCAAGTGATCACTAGAACAAACGTATCGAATGAAACATTAAACATGATAAAATATGACCCAATGCTCCACATAAGGGATTCTACGTGAAACCTAATGACAAAGCAGAGACTGCACATGTCAAAATGTCTTTCATCATCTCAAAACATCTCCAATCTCATCCGGGTGACACGGCTGAGCTAATGAGTAAAATAAACAGCTTGAATTGAGGGACTTCACCACAAGGCTCCAACTTCTCGTATCGACTTAACTACACCGGTGAATTGACTCGCGCCATACAGACTAAAATAATGGCACAGGAACCAGTCACTCAGACACACTCCTTAACACACACTGCCTAGACGAGACGACGCTGATGCAAAGCATCGTAACGCTGTTCCAGGCTGGTGCTCGGACAATGTTTAGCAGAGAGATGGAAAACCCGCTAATGCACAGGAAGAACACTTTACTCTAAAAATGAGCAATAAAACAAAAACAATAGTTTGGCTCCATCTTCTGCCTGAAGCCAGCACTGCTCAGCAGTTTCTTCACAGGATCCTGATGCATCATGCACACACACACACCCACACACTGCAGAAAGACATGCTCCAAACCTGCTACAAATGTCCTTTTATTATCTTAAATAATATCGAAATAAAGGGGCTATGATGATGATGATCCACAGAAAAAGACATGCTTTGTGACTTTCATTTTTAAAATGTATATATTTCTATATTTATATATATATATATATTTTTTTTATATTCTTATCCAGCAGAAATCTATCCAGGGTGAAGAAGAGACCTTAGCGTGGCGAACGTTTGCTGTTACGTTGGCGGGGTGTCTCGGTTAGCCGAGGACAGTGTGAGCCTGAGCGCCCGGCTATCTCAGTGTTCAGACTAGAGATACAGGTGTGTATCCAAACAGGCAGTGATTAAAGGTGTGCTGAAATGAGCCCGAATTTCAACTTCCAAAAAAATGTAAATGTTTTTTTGTTTTGTGCTTTTTTTTTTCTTCCTTTTTTTTTTATTTATAAAAACGTTTCAAAAAACAAGAACCTGGATACATTTCTACGTTTACAAAATTAACAATTCCTTACTATTAAAAAAGACCAAAAAAATAAGAAAGGGGATTGGGGGGGTGTTTGGTTAGGGAGGAGGGAAAACGCAAAAAAGGTAACAGAATGAAATAAACCAAACAACTATCGTTAGAATCAACTCTCCCTTTGGTAAAAACAGTAATAAACTGGTCTTGCATGTTTTCTTTTTAGCTGTCGCTTTTCTAAAGTCCACAGTAATCCTGTAACGTTTCATGAGAACACGGGTCAGTCATAAAAAAAAAAGGTCTGGCAATATATACACAAAATTTACAAATAGGAAACTGTTCTGTGTCTGTGAAGAGTCCGTCATAAATTTTGATTTGTGTGTGTGTGTGCACTCTAGCTGGTGTATTGCCGTGGGGTTTGCCAACAACTTTGTAAGGTTTACAGCCGAGGCGGCCAACGGAACCCTGTGCTCGTTCTGACAGAAACGATGTGTCGCTGGAGCGCTTACAAGCAGAAACACTTTCCGTCCTATATCGCACCATCTTTAATACAGTCTTCATTTTTTTTTTAGTTTAGACTAAAAAATAAAAAAGGTACTCTTTCATGAACAGATACTTGTCAACGCAATGGGAAATGATTGGAGCTGCTTTTAAGGAGAGTGCTTATTGCATTACTAAAATTTACTGGACAAATAGTTCATAAAGTAGCCTTCTGTCTAATTAAAGTTAAGTGCACTTCAACATCTCGAGCTTAACTTGTGTCTGGAGGTTTTTTTTTGTTTTTTTTTTAATCACCAAGTTGACCAGTATCTGTGCTTAGAGAAAGGGAATAAATCCTGAACACAGCATTCTGTCTTCCATTCCACAGCCTGTGCTTACGGTAATACGTTTAAACTCAGCGAGCAGCTAAGTCAGATTTCTCTTTTTTAAACTGCGACAGCATTACAGGCCTTGGAACTCAAGCACGCTGCATGTTCTACATTAGATCTACACTAAACCTCACGCAGTGGTGTATCGTTTCTTCTATGGTTTGGCACGGACCGAAATGTGAGCACAGATGTAGCTAAAAACGCTGTAAAAATAAACGAGGACGAGCTACTATAGCCGCTACTTCGGTCTGACATGAGAGCTTTTGGGAGCGGTCGCGTCGCCTTAGAAAGTTGTTGCCAAATCCGTTGCCCTCCCTGCGTGCTAAACCTCCTGGTCGGACCTGAAACCTTCACTGCTTCATGGCGTTTTGTAGTTGCTGCTGTATTTCACTCTGTATTTGTTGATGTTCCTGTAGTGGAGTATCTCGGGGTCGCAGGTCGTAGTGCAGGAGACGAGCCCTTCACGCCCTTCGCCCATTAACCACTTGGCCGTGTCGGCGGCCATGTCGCGGCTCACGTGCTCCTTCAGCCATCCGTCCAGCCAGGCTTGGAAGCGCTGATGCAGCCTTGTGCTCACGTGCTCATGTGACTGAAAAACACACAATGTGGGGACCGCCACGATATGACATATACGACTCACAGTACAGTAATCCCTCACCACTTTGCGATTCAAGTTTCGCGGTTTCAGTGCGTCGTGGATTTTTCAAAAAGAATATTCGTTGAAAAATAAAAATTCTAAAATGCCGCCATATAATAATAAAGAAATAATTGAAGATCTGAATGATTACTGACATTTTCAGATCCTATTTGTCACATACACATACATGCAGTGAAATGTT
>JAOUQX010000009.1:2245310-2258893 GCA_028566295.1 Liobagrus marginatus | reverse complement strand
ATAGAATGTACTGTACTTAGACAAGAGCTACTAATTTCCACTCCAAGGGGAAAACAATCCTAAATACTGCTACAAATATGCCCTAAAATATTGGTTTATAAGTCAACTTTAAAAAGTAAAAATGTAACTTAATGTCTTGGTGTTCCACATTTTAATACCTGCATATAATGCATGCATTTAATACCTAATAATTGCATTAACAATTGAAAATGTTGAAAGTAGAAAACATTACTGAAGTACATAAGAATAAACTCATTCACTAACCACAATGTCATTTACAACGTATGAAGTGTGTGTAAAATGTGTGAAGTACAGTATTCAACAAAAATGTGTATTTATTATTTAAAACCTGTCTCGTTCAAATAACGCATTTTTATTTTAATTGTAGTCTATGGATAATGGATCAAGTTACTGAAGTGCTTTAAGCTAAAGCAAGTCTGTACTATAGATATCTACTCTTTTATAGCAGAGAATTCTTAAAACTATATGTGGAAGTGGTATGTACTAAAAAATCAGAGACAGAAAATGGAGCTCTAAGCGAAAAATTAAAACAAGGCAAAGTTACTAAAATCATCTAGAATACCCCAGAACCCATCCATCCATCCTGTCATTATCTAGCGGTTATCCTGTTCAGTGTCGTGGGGGCGCTGGAGTTTATCCCAGATAACTTAATGTGTACGGGGTACATCCTGTACAATCAGCAGTTAATCGCAGGACTAACACTTAGAGACAGACAACCATTCACACACACATTCACTCCTATAGATAATTCAGAGTAGCACATTCACCTATGCCCAATCGCATGTGTTTGGAGGCGGGAGGAAACCGGAATACCCGGGGAAAGCCAGCGCAAGCACGGGTAGAACATTCAAACTCCACACGGAAACACCCTGGATGGGAATCTAAACCATGACCTTCTTGCTGTGAGGCAGGAGTACTACGACTCTGCCACCGTGACCACAACCTTAGAATAAAATTCAAACAGGTTTTCCACGCATGTGAAATTCCAGACAAGAGAAACGCTCATCAGCCATAGTTTCCTGCGAGTAAACATATAATTATAGCTTTATTTGCAAATCAGTTTGATTACATGACCGTATGGAGCCATACCTTCAGAAAATTGACTACAGCTTCAGCCGTGTCAACCAACAGCGATGCCGAGTCACTTCCTTTCAGGTTCGAGTGACATATATATATATATATATATATAAGTTTATCCTATATATCACTTCTATACTGTAGACTTGTATAGAAATTGTTCTTCAGTGCCTTAAATCTGTCCAGTGGATGTATAGATAAATTCTTAGTTGTTTCACCAAAGCACTGAGGAATTGACCGGACGAACGTGTATTTTACTCTAAAAGAAATGGCCACCATCATTTTATTTAATTTTCATTTAAAAAAAGCATATTTCTTTTTTTATATGTTAAAAACATTGACTTATCCAAATATGCCGATAAGTCGTTTTTTTTTTTTTAAAAGACAAAACTTTCAGTTCATTGGAGTCGAAACAATTTAAAGAAATATTTTTTGCTTGGAAAAACAAAACAAAATTGTTATCGGTCTGAAAAATCAAATTTTCAAACATTAATAATGTTCATGTCCAAAAGATCTTTCTCCAAACTAAAAATGTATTTGTCAAACGTTTATGAGTCGCTTGTCTTCTAACTGACTAAAAATTTTTTAACAAACATCCTCATCTCAGGTTGGCCAAAAACCCCTCTGTGTTACCTGTGTAACTTTAACTTTAACTTTAAAACTTTACTTTACTTTACCTGATGTAACGTCGGTTCCGGGCTCCCTCTAGTAGAGGGAGCTCTCACCTGAACTTTGAACTCTGTGCACTTCCTTTTTCTGCTTCACTAGTTCCTGTCTTGTTACTTCCTGTTTCTAAGTATTTAAGCAATGTGTTTCCTTTGTTCTGGGAGAAGTATTGTTTGTTTGTCAGTGTACCTACTTTACCAAGCCTTGTTCCACGTTTGTGATTTTGTTTGTGTTACCAAGCCTAGTTCCATGTTTATCGTTTTGTTTGTATTGTACCACGTTGTGAATAGTAACCAGTGTTACTAGCATTAGCCACGTCATAGCTATAGTCTACGTTTGGTGCTGTTTCTGTGGAATCACTCTCTGTTAAATAAAGACCCTGCACATGGATCTTACCTGGTATGCGTCAACTTTACACCTGACTAACTAATATATTAACATGTGAACACGTTTGTGCCCAATCTGAAATGACTGGGTCTCTGTAAGAGAACTGTACACTTTTATTTCAGCCGGTTTCTATTTCTAACTATAAAAAGGTGCCTAAACCAGTTCTCAATAGACTTGGTCCTACATCAGTGTAAAAAAGGAGGCAGAACTGTGTTATAAATGATTACTTGCACTTCTTGCATGACAAATAATGAGCCTAAACTTTAACAATATTATTCAGCAAAATGATTTTTCCCAACCACTTGCATTACAGAATATCTGGAATGACTTAAAAATTTGAAATCTGTAATCTGTAAAAATACACGAAACCTCACTACAGCATAATAGCATAGTCCTAGCGTTCTCCTCTCATACCCAGTACTGGTTCTTTTTTAGGGCTGGGTTTGTTGTCCGACAGTGCTGCAGCAATTCCGGATCGGTGTCTTTAGACTTCATATTGGTCATAGCGATGTTACCTGCTGGATCAGTTTTCCTGAACGTTTCCTGAGCCACCTCTCCATTTTTGGGCTTGCTGGAAGCATTCTGGACGTTGTGCTTTCCCGTTTTGTTGCGCCGCACCAGGTAGTACGCTAGCACTCCAGCTATGAGGAGCAAAAGGAGAATAACTAATATAGGGATGAGGATGGCCCATAGTGAGTTCCGTCTAGAAACAGGGGATTTATTGGAGTTGGTTGACGACGTTGTGGGACCTGCTGTATATGGCCAGTTCTCATCCCCTCTTTGTCTGGCATCAGGCTGGTCTGCTTTACTTGTGTCAGATGTGGGGGCCTTTAGTACTGTAGCACCATAGATTCCTTTCGGGTCATACGGCACTGTCTGAAAGGAGAGAATACACTCTGCTGGAGGAACTCCGTGTGCCTTGAGCAGGAAGCGAGCCTCATCCTGATCTTGACCTTTGTCCTTCGGATCCCTGGTAGAATTCATGACCTCTAGAGCCACTCGTCCTTCATCAAGATCTCTCTGGGAGAAGGATTCCACAGGCTGGCCATCCGCAGTCCCTCCTCTTCTTACAAACTTTGCTCCCTTCGGCTTCGTCATCAAGCTGAAGGTTGGTGATGTTTTGGTCTTATTGGCAAGAGGAGTGGCATCTAACAACTTTCTGTCTACCAGAACTCTAGTGCCACGTGGAAGCAAGGGATCCTTTGCGACGTTTACTAAGGGTTTGACTGTAATGTTGAGGCTGGAAGAAACGTTAGCTGCTCTGCTGCGTGCTACAAAAGAAAAACTGTCATTTGACGAAGTGGATTTGATAAAACGAACACTCACTCTCCCTTCCGTAATCTGTTTTTGGCTAAAGGCAGAGGTAGGCTGCCTGTCCACCATTATTACTGCATACCTGGGAACGTTTGTAATTTTATATATCACTTCTTCTTCTACTGGTCCTCCTGTACTTACTTTTAACATGGCGTCTGTGATTGGTGTCTCATCGTCTCCCTGCTTGACTTGGATCTCCTGTTCCTGAGTAAGCATAAGTTTCTTAGCCAGAATGCTGATATGCAGCACGTTTGGTTCTGACTGGTGTTTCCCATCAGAAACAGTGAACTCCATAAGCCCATCTGACAAGCTACCGTCACTCACAAAGGCCACCTGACCCATGTTGACCTCCTCTTGAGTGAACTGCATGATTGTGGCTCCAGTACCTTTGTGGATGATGCGGCCATTTGTAGGGCTTTTTAAGATGATGAATCTGACCTCATCTGGTGTACTGTCTTCGTCTATAGTATTAAGGTACTGCTTGGACAGTGTGGTAGTAGACCCTTGCAGAGCCTCCAGCACCAGGTCCAGACTGACTAGCTCTGGAGGGCTGGAGACCCTTCGTCTGATTGAGATAAGAAAGACCTCCTCCAGCACCACAGCACCTGGTACAGCTTGTGGGGGGCGTCCATGTGGGTTCAGCCACACACGCAAAGAAAATCTGTCAGAAGATCCTTCTGAATCATCATGATAGTATTCCAGCTTTCCTTTTATGATGTCATCTTGCAGGAAATAGGGTGCATCCCGCGGGAGGTCATAACCTCCTAAAGTGAGTTGACCATGTTTAGGAAACTGTCGCACCTCATAAACAATGTCCTGGCCTACACGTTTTTCTTGTGGTACACTGCCTAGCAGGTTGGATGCATCCAAAATGGAAACATCAAACACCTTAGATTGTCCCTGCACCACTGACATACCTAAAGTGGAGCATAAACATATCATTAACATACACAATATCAGCTAAGGTGTTAAGGAATGGATTGAACAGATGTAACGTGGTACCTTTGTTCTTCCACAGCTGTGAAGACACATTGCGATGGGTGGCATAGAATGACACTGTAACAGGGAGGCTGTGTTTAAGCGTCGCCGCTGGTGGTGATGAGAGCTCGAGCTCTACAGCATCGTTTAATACCCAGAAGGGTTCTGATGGCATCTGGTGTTCGTAATACACTGCACCAGCATCCAGCTAATGGTGAAAGGATGAAAGAAATTACTTTTTGAACAAATTGTTCAATGAATTACCGATCAAATATGTATGATGATACATATTACAATTATAAGTGTAATTACGTGTAATAATAAATTATGAAGTGTAAATGTACTGTTTGATGGAGTAAAAGTTCCGAATCCTGCTCAAGCGTAGTTAAGTAATTTATCAGGTTGATCAGTAAAGTTTTCTCGATGAGAGCATAGTTTACTTTAAATTTAGTCTAATAATATATCAAACCAGCACAGATCAATGAGGAACTAAATTTCAAAATGTCAAAAATAGTAAACATGACATCATTGCAAATAACCAGGACTATTGTGCAAAAAGTTGGAAACACTGCTCTCTTTCAGGGGACTATATACATCGAAAGCTTTACAACTCAGAGAAAAAGAGGAGTCACTAATTCACCTATTGAGATGTATTTGGGACATTTGTGGAGACCCATTAGAACACTCGTGCAATACGATGGTTCAACCACTTTGTTTTGCTAATTTAAGGACCAATTTAGTAAAAAAAAAAAAAAATGCATATACCAGGTGTAACGTCAGTACTGGACTCCCTCCAGTAGAGGGAGCATGCACCTGAACAATGGACACAACTCATTGCCACATCACTTCCTGTCATTGCACTTCCTGTCATTTAATTTCCTGTTTGCCATGTATATAAACCATGTGTTTTCCATTGTTCAGGGCGAAGTATTCTGTAACATGGAGGCAGACAAGGTAGGATCCATTTGCAGAGTCTTTACTTGATAAACAAAGATCGCAGGAGCAAACAATAAACATGAACCATAAACATGAAACAAGGCTTGGCTTATCTAAGCAATCAAATGGCAAGGCTTGGTGAAGTTAACACACATGACCAAGATTTGGTACAGCTAACAAACATGAACAAGGTTTGGCAAACAATATTTCACCCTGAACAATGGAAAACACATGGTTTATATACATGACAAACAGGAAATAAAATGACAGTACGTGCAATGACAGGAAGTGATGTGGCAATGAGTTGAATTTCAAATGATCTTGCCCCTACTAGGAAATATTGCAGTATTTTCATCTCACGCACATGCGTGTTTGACGAAAATACCGTATTGAACTCAACCGAAGTGAACACGCACATTAAAAAAAAGAAAACACAACCTTTGATATGAACGTATGTGCCGCAAGAAACCAGGCAAATAGCCGCATGTTGCTCGGGAGCCGCGGGTTGGCCACCGGTGGCATATACTGTACACCCAGCGTTCAAATGTGTATGCTGGGATATGCGGAATCAAAGAATTTCACTGTATGTTGTACTGTATGATGTGCATGTGACCGATAAACTCAACTTTAAAAAACTTTAAACTTTATATACTGTACAAGTGACACGGTGCAGAGCGGTTAGCACTCCTGCCTCACAGCAAGAAGGTCATGAGTTTGATTCCTGCCCAGGGTGTTTCCGTGTGGAGTTTGCATGTTCTCCCCACACTTGTGTGGGTTTTCTCGTGGGTACTCCGGTTTCCTCCTGCCTCCAAACACATAGGCATAGGTGGGCATAGGTGAATCGGCTACTCTAAATTGTCCATAGGAGTGAATGTGTGTGTGAACGGTTGTCTGTCTCCAAGTGTTAGTCCTGCGATTAACTGCCGATTGTACAGTGTGTACCCCGCCTCACACACTAAATTAACTGGGATAGACTCCAGCGCCCCCACGACCCCGAAAACTAGACAATGGATGGATGGATGAATGAATATACTGTACATTATATATCTCTAACTTCTTTATTAATGTAACCAAGGATATTGTTCAGAAACCGCTTAGTCCGCCAACTATACGGTTATGAACTGAATCATAGCAGGATAATTATGTGCCGGATTAAAGGGCTGTGAGATCATTATGTCCTCAGCTAAACTCTGGTCACTAAATATTTTTAGCAAACCACTGAATCCCAGACATACAGTGACTAATTTTAAACACAGCGAAACAGCCACACAAATGTCAGCGACACCCACCTCAGTTTGTGTAAATCGGCTGGTTTCCTCCAATTGCCCACTCTGGTTGGGCTTAATAAGTCGTCCTAGTCGTGGAGGTTTAACAAGAGAATAGTGGATATCATCTCCATCCTCACTGGTCACTGCTCGCAAGATATCACTGTTAATGACTCGCCTGGAGCCTGAGACAACAGCAAGACAGATAAATGAATGAATTCATTCATGTACACGTATGACACGCATGTACAGTTGAGTGCAATGTTTTCAAACGTTTTGGAAGACAAAAAATATATAATTCATATGCACACCAAGACTTATTATGAACTGATCAATTAATATTTATTGTTGCAGCACTACAAAATTCTTCACAGTTCACTGCTGCTGTAGCTTTCTTACACAAGTTCCAACACATTTACTATTATTATTTATTAATATAGTATTCTCTCTGTGGATCTTTGATCCTTTCTGTTCTTGTTTATTTCCAGTAGTTCCAGTATTGTCCTACATTTATCTGAAACAGTTGTGTATTTAAACATTTTGGAGCCTTGCTTATGTTGTCTTAAAAAAACACGACCTTTCCTTCTAATGCACACCAGATATATAGAGTTCCATGGGTTTATATAAACCCACTTGACTTGATTGACAGTAAACAAACTGAAAATGATTCATTAACAGATTGTGTACATCAATAAATAAATAATAAAAAAAAATCAAATAAATTGGCTTGCGAGGCTATCTGCTAGCCACGATCACTATTTATATATTATTAATTAATTTAGTTTAAAAATCCCCAGCTATAATCTCTAGGAATAAGTGCTAGATATATTTATCCGATAATAATATACAGGAATTTTTTGGAAATTAAATACCTATTAATAGATAAATCACGTTAGAGAGAGATGGAGACGTTAGTCAAATAGAAATACTATTTATTATTATTTCCGGTAATAGGGGTATCATCGTAATGCACAGCTTAAACATAGCATTATACGACTCCCAATTCCTCTCTGTCTATGGAAGCTTTTTTATATTAAGCTTTTTAAACGTTCAACATGTGTGAGTGCAAAGTCTTATCTTGAAAACAGATTCTACTCACGCTGTCCTTTTGCTAACTACACTCATCAGCTACAAGCCTCACACCAGCCAAGCTACCATCATTGGGTCCTTGAGCAAGGCCCTTAACCTCACTTGTTCCAGGGGTGCCACATGTTCTGACTGACCCTGCGCTCTGACCCCAGCGTTCAAATTCATAATCTGGGATATGCGGAATAAAAACATTTCACTGCATGTATGTGTATGTGTTAAATAATATCTGAATTTGATTTGAATTTTATACTTATTCATTGAAGAATGAAATTCCCATTACAGTATGTTTCCTGCTCTGTACACCAAGGTCCATATTTATCTTGAGCAATACAAGGCATTGAAAGTGAACACAGTGTTCTCGCTATACTGTACCCAAATCCTAGACAGGGTGTATGTCCCTCTCTGGAAAACGCTCTGACACGCTTAGGCTTAAGTATAAAGATAGAAATAGCCAGCGGCAACGTACCAGGAAAGACCAGTAGCTCGCCCTGTACCTCCAAAGAAATGGTCAGTTGCCGGACAGTAACGACGAAGCGGTGGAGAGGAGATGTATGGTCTCCATCTGTCACTGTGAAACTAAAGCCACCAGATTCAGATCCTGACACACACAAAAAAGAAAATCTTCAGTTAAACACACATGAATGCTTGATTTAACTACTCGGGGTCCTGACATGTATGATTCTTGTTTTGATGATCATCTCTATAGTGCCCTAACTCAAGAAGAACATTTCGTATCTCCTATCAAAAGATTTGTGTAAGTTGGGAATAAAACACAGTGAGGCTGCAACAATAGCACCACCTAGTGGAATATATTTCTTAAACATAAGGTCTGGAAGAGTTCTGTTCTTTATGTGACACTAATTATATTCTTTATATGATTTTCCAATGAGTACGTTCTATAATTGGGCTTCGTATTTTGTATATAAATGTATATATTCACAGATATAGGCATAAGTATGCAAACACAGCAAAAACAAACAACAAACAAACAAACAAATAAATAAAATATATAGACAAACATATCTTTTATGTTATTGTGTCCTATTTAAGTATCATTATATATCTTGTTGTATCTTATTTTATCTGAACGTGTTTTTTATCTTTCCATAGTTCACTGTATTTGATCTTGCTTTAACAAACCGTATCTCATCTTATTATTTCTTGCCGTATCGCATGATCTTATTTTATCTCACTAAATCTTATCTAAATGAAATTCGAACCTGCTCTGCGGACTTTGTCCAAGCAAGCATAAGGACATTTGTAACGGTCTACCTTTATGGATGAAAATGACCTCGCCGTTGTTGATCTGAGCTTGGGTGAATCTGTCCACACTGTCATCAACCGAGTCTTTCAGGGCCACAATTCCATTCTTGGTTGCTTCAATGTTGTATACCAGTTTGTCTGGAGGGGTGTCCATATCCTCAGTGCTCAATGCTTTGCTTGTAACTTCTGTTTCCTCACCGACAAGAAGCTGTGCGGGAAAAAAACAAACCCCGAAATACAATAGAAAGAATACAAACATGGTTAGCAAAAAAATATAATAAAAAAATACAACAAACCAACTGTGGGTGCCCTATAAATGGATTTCAGTGTTTGTTGTGGAATATAACAGCATGGCGTGTTATCTGAAGATAAAGTGCACTGCTGAAACGGTTCGGTCTCTCAGGCCTCGATGAGCTCTAATGGCCCTGTAATGGCTGGAGAGCTGAATGGAACATTAATTGAAAGAGCCCGAGCAAAGAGCAGAGATCCTGAAAGACATTCTTAAATAGCAGGAGTCAGCGGGGAGAACAGAGAGGCATGTTCTGAAAGGCTCATATCGATTTGTTCAGCCTCTTTCCTTTCAGCCGCCTTCATCTAGTGCTTTTCAGAGACAACCAGCGAGGCTAAAAAGGACAAAAAGTGACCCGTAGAAAATTTCATGAAGCAGTGACCTGTCCAAGCAAGTACGACTATTCTATTATACTATACTTTTATTCGAGCTATTTCCATAAAACACATGCCTACTATTACAGAACCTTCTTACTTCACCATCATTGTATTTTTCCATCAAATACTTAATGGAATACACTATCAGAACACTAGCCAGTATATAGGCAGTGGGGCTAAAGTTCTACATGTCTGTCCATGAGTCATGCTTGTGATTATTTAGGACTCTGTTAAAACAATAGTTACATTACATACTGTATATTACATTTTGACTAAAAATTTGACAAATATATAAAAATATACTGTATATAAATATAACAAAGGCAACATCTACAGTATTACTGTATCTGAAACATTTTTAACGCTGATCAATTCAAATCTTACTTATCACATACATAGACATGCAGTGAAATGTTTTTATTCTGTGTATCCCATCTTATGAATTTGAAGGCTGGGGTCAGAGCATAGGGTCAGCCAGAACATGTGATCTATGTGCCCCTGGAGGACCTGAGGTTAAGGGCCTTGCTCAAGGACACAACAATGGTAGTCTGCCTGGTGCAAGGTTTGAAGCCAAACTCGCTGTTCACTGACCCAGAGGGTTACCGTTGACCAACCACATCCCACCGGTACTTGATATCAGTATATCACAGCCGCATAGTCTGTAGGCCATATCCTTCCATTCATATCTATTAGAGACTTCGTCCACGATTTGTTGTTACAATTAGGTCCATTCTTTTGTGTAAACTTTCCACTAGATTTTGGAGCATGTCTGTCCGGGGATTTGTCCAATGAGCCATAGTGAAAATCAAGTGTCCACATACTTTTGGCAGAACAGTGTAAATCACAGTTTGTATAATCCACAGGCATAGATGCTGTCACTTCAAGTTAACCTGCATTTGCAGTGTATGACACTTTATGCCATTTAAAATGATACGCAGATGTGTATACTTAATGTGTATTAATTAAAGACCAGATTATGGATTAAAAGATCAATACTGGAATCATATCAAGAAAGAAACTGAGCTGCTAACTAATAATCAGCATTAGTCATATTATTCTCTCACTTCCACCCATCTGATTTCTGAAATCGGACTGGATATGTTACTAGTATCAGATTTATGGCATTTAGTGCTGATGGAAAGTGGTAGCTTCATGGCTACAGTGTTCGAATGGTTATGGGTTCAATTCCCAGCACCACCAAGCTGCCATTGCTGGGCCCTGAGCAAGACCCCTAACCCTCAACTGCTCAGTTGGATAAAAATAAGATAAACCTGGTCACCCTTTATAACCAAATGCCAGAAAGGTAACAGAACATCCCTCTGTCCTGCGTTCCTATCCGCTACCACTTGGAGGCAGTGTTACTATACATGAACAGTGTTACCGTATACTGTATATATTTGTCTCCCTACTGCCAGCCGAATCGCACTAGAAATTTGTATTCGAACACAATGTATAACGCATATAACATTGATCAGAAGCTGTGCAAAAAATTTAATTTAAGCTCACAGTGGGAGAAGAGCTGTGCTTGATAGAGACCCAACAAGGCGTCATTAGAGCAATTAGTAATCAGTGTCTGACTGAACTACTGGGCCTCTTAGATTTTAGATAATGCATAGACTCCACAGACTGCTGTAATGAGAACATGCAGTGTGCGTGCGTGCGTGCGTGTGTGTGCCTGTGTGTGCGTGTGTGTGCCTGTGTGTGTGTGTGTGCGTGTGTGTGTGTGAGAACAGTACTGTTGTACATGCGCATGCGAAGTAGAAAAGATGGGCGTATGATTGAGGCTTCACATTAAACAAGCGCACAAGACAGAACCGCGACAGTGCTGAGTATGTGTTTGGAGAAAGGCTCTCTAATGGATACCATCTGGAGTCTGATTGAGCAGGATCTGAGGCCTTGAGCCTGTGTCCTCACTACGTTATCCGTCATGTCTGATCATTTGCTACAGGTCAGACAACAGGGCACTTTCCTGCTTTAAATCAATGCAGCAGGAGTGAACACATGGACGCAGACGAGAAAAGCATTTCATTAGTTCACATTCTGTGAGAAAATCACAGGCAATGATGATTGGCTGGCTTGGTCTGTCTTCTAAAATCCAAATTCTTACCACAGACATGGTTTTTCCAAAAATATAAACTACCAAACTGATGTGAGACCACATACAAGCTCAAAAAACAAAAACAACAACCTACCCCGCTCTCCTTTCCCGTTGGTATTTTCCGTCTCCGTATCTGTTCCAGGCCCTTTGAGGTTTTTGAGTCACCCTTTAATTCTAGAAAGGTTTTAAAGCTACAAGAGAAGCTGAACTATTTAACGCTGTACTGTACCTCCAGGCCTGTGTTGTGCTTCACTTGTGGCGCCTCGTCATTGACCGGGATCACCGTGATGCTGATTGTGACAGGAAGACTACGGCGCATTAACTCGAAAGCAGTGGCGGAGAACGTGAAACTGTCTTCTGTAGACTCGCTGCCGTCGTGAACGTAGTTGACGGTTCCTTGCTGCACCTGAACACCGTAGAGAAAATACGATAACGGTTACAATGGAAACCTGCTTCATGCGGAAGAGGATTTTATTAATAATAAAATCATCAAAGAAGCACACTCATGCACAGGAAATATAATCGGGATGATGAACAGTACCCAACAATACACATTGAATAGCACATTAGGTAGGAATAGAAATAAACTGATATTAATAGTTTGTATGAACCAAACTACATAGCATGCTGGGAAGATCTCTCATATAACTTGTGCTGGACTTTTATAGTAACATATGCTCATAGCGCACGCATACACATACGTATAAATCCCAGGCCTGCCGTATATCGGGGGAGTAGTAGCTCAGTGGTTAAGATGTTGAACTGCTGATCTGAAGACCAGATTCAATTCCTAGCGCTGCCAAGCTACCACTTCTGGGCCCCTGAGCAAGGCCCTTAACCCTCAATTGCTCAGTTGTAAGTTACTCTAGATAAGAGCATCTGCTAAGTGTAAGTGTAAATTGCAAGCATTTAATACAGATGTGTTGGCGTTCTTTGTATCTGTCAGTTTTCACTTTCATGGGCCGAACCCTTGAAGTGATATCAGTTGGAAAAATAGCCGAGTTTTAAATGGCCACCAGATGATTGCCTCCACACCAAGGGAACAGCTTAGTATTTGGTCTGATTGCGAGTGTTTATCTGGCATCATGGTCTTTTAGGGAGAGAAAAAATCGTCTTCTTTTGACACGTTCGTTCGACTCGTTCTGTTTTGCTCTCCAAGCCCTAGTGGCTGTTAAGTCTCATGCCAGACCTAATCGTAGGAGTCTGTTGAGAAACCTACAAACTGTTGCAACTGCCTTGGGCTGCTTTTTCCCTGAGCCAAGTACACACAGTACAGAAGCATGAAAAGAGCCACTGGTCCCACATGAGTGAATGGAGAAATTGATAATGAGAATGATGCAGGCTTCTTTCATTTACAGACTATTATTCTCAGGTTTCAACTGTTTACACAGGCAGTCTGCAGTCGTCCCCTCGTCTCAATATGGAACTCATTTAGCCTGCTGCTGAATTCTAGCATCTACGACTTTTAGTATTATGGTTTACGGTTAGGACGGGACAAAGTAAGCTATAGAGAATGAAAAGTCAAACGTTTTGTTTTCGTTAGCCTATGATAACTATATACACGTTATCATTAGTGTGAGTTTTGACGTGTCAAATATCATGACATTCTTCAGGTGACGTTTATCCTTAATGTGATCAAGAGGTTCTTATACTCACAAGTATGTGTAAACAACTTATGCCACAACTACAATTTAAAAATGTTTAAACATTTAATTGAAAATGTTACTAAAACATAAGCAACTAAAAGGGTGATGGTGGCTCAGCGGTATAAGGCTCTGGGTCAGTGATCAGAAGGTCGGGGGTTCAAGCCTCGCACCAGGCAA
>JAOUQX010000009.1:2168988-2181038 GCA_028566295.1 Liobagrus marginatus | reverse complement strand
GCATGAGAATCCCAAAACCAAAACCCCAAACATTAACAACACATCAAAACATAAACACCACATGCCCACATGTTACATTATCTGGGATAAACCCCAGCGCCCCCACGACCCTGAACAGGATAAACGCTAGATAATGGATGAATGAATGAATGACTTCTGTACTTTTACTTACCGTAAGTAAAAATAATTGATCTTTCCAACTTTTAATTATAATGGAGTAATATTATACTAGTAGTATTTGTACTTTCACTCAAGTAAGGAAGTACAAGTATACTTTGTCCACCTCTGGTAATGACACACATACATATGTGTTTATCCTGTCCAATCTTATTTTTATAACACATCCTGTTTTACAGCCAGAAATTTTATTATCACAATCCTACTCTCATCTGTTTGGGAGTAAGGTTGTCTGAGTTATGGTACCAGTGCTTTGGCTGCCACAGAGATCTTATAAACAGGAGAATTCAACAGATAGACAGAAAAGCAATTCAATTACCAGTGGCAGTTCACTTTATTTTACTGATCCAATCCACTACCCTCTAGTCACTCTAGATGTCTTGGTCCCACAGACTCAGATCAAATCATAATGGTCATATGAATCACTTTACTTAAATACTGCCTGGGCGTCATGGTGCCACAGTGGGTCGCATTGCTGCCTTACAGTGCGGAGGACACGGGGTCACTGGATGTTCTGCTAGTGTTGGAGAATGTTCATTCCACGTCCCAAACACATGCAGTAAATTTGACTTTAGATCATGTGCACAGTGCCTACTTTCAGTGCTGATCTACTGATATGAAGCTGCACATTATTTATGTTAAGAAAATTAATGTGCAACTAATTTCCAGCTACATAAAAAAACATTGTGTATTGGAAGTTTGGCAAGCTGTTATTCCAGTTATTAAAGCTGAAATATTTATATTGCTGGTGCAATAGACCAACGGCCTATTGGTTTTTGTTCTGGTTATCCGTTGGGTATTATTCATTTGTTCATTATTATTCATAACTATGACTTTTTTAAAAAGAGCTGTGATTACATAAAGTTTACAGTAAATGCTATTGTGTGAAAAACAACTGTAATATGACGCATCGACTAATAGATTAGTTATAGATGCAATTGATGTAAAGGCTTGTCATTGTCATAACTGTAACATGTAACATGGCACTGATGCAAGACTAATAAGAAATGAAAACATCTGATTTAAAAATGTCTGGTGAATAAACAGCCTTAAGCAAACATAAGCAGTGTGTTTGTATGTGTGTGTAAAAAGGCACTGCTCCAAGACCCACCCACTTAGGGAAAGATCAACAGAAGGAAACATTTGTAAAATATTTTTAGCAAAAACATTTTTTTACTGGTTTATCATTAGCTTGGACCTGATCAATTGTTTTCCTTTTATTGACCACGGCTACAAGTGAGTGTAGTTTGCTAGTATGATTATTTTTTTCCTATTAAGTCAAATTGCCACTGCCCTAAACTTTTTATAGTGACATCAGTTGACAGTTTGGACCTTTAAAGGAAGATCAAAAGTATATTTCAATTGAATAGAGTTGTGTTTGCTACGGCACAGCTCCAGGGCCCCATCTGATCCTCTCCTTCACTTTTTTTTTTTTTTTGACTCCGTGGCACCAGTTCGATATTCTGTCACCTATTCAAGTACTATTTAAAGGGATTGTATGCTAAAGAGTTTTTATGATATAAAGGGTATAAGGCAGCATCTCCCAAAGCTTCCTTATCCATTACAGTAAACATTTCTTTCTCTTATGATTTATAGATTTACTTCTGCCATATACGTCTCAGGGGAGAACAGCCTCCGTTAAAAAGTGCAGCTTGGCTGTAATGATACACGTTACAACAGTACACAATTATTCAGCTAACACTGATTAAATGCTGCAATCATTTGTTTGATTGATTTTTTATTCAGCTTCTGTTCGATAAAAAAAACAAATATGATCAGCAGCACTGTAATGTAGGAAATGGAATAACTTCCACAAGTTCATAAAAAATATTTAAAAAATGATAACTTTAAACTGCCTCTCTCACTCTCTTTTATATATGTATATATTGCTCTGCCCATAACTATTAATTGTTTTTTTTTTTTTTAAAGATGATCATCTCTTAAGTGGTTTCCATTATGAATAAACCAATATTTGAAAATTGGCCATGAAAGTTATTATAAACATACATTTATCATCATTATTTCGTATTATTATAAACTACAATGTTTTCTAAATAACTTTGATAATAACGCCGTCATTCTATGTCCTCAGAAAAACACAGCAGACGTACAGTATTATAGAAATAAATGGCAGTGACCTGTTTATGTCATTAAATTTGGTTGATGGTCCAAACCCAACAGCTTTAAAACGTCCTAATTACTATCTTCAAATTAAAAGACTCACTCCTGTTGTCTGCTGAGTGTCCACGCTGTGAAAACAATCCAATACAAATCTATACCTACTACTGGAAAGTTAATAACACAGAGTATCTTTCTGTAGTTGACCACTCCGGTCAAAATGTAATCTTCCCTGACTCAGTGGCTGGTAATGTGTTTGCCATGGGGCATGATATAAAATCAACTGCTGAAAGAGACACCTTAAGGCAGGATTTTAACAGCTGGGTGAGTGAGTTTAGAGATTAGGTTACTGTTTAGTGCAGTTTTATTTTCTCTTTAATTTAAGTGCGTAGCTAATGTTAATTATTTAATGGCGGATGTAGGACATTTTGAATTGAGCAGTCAGTGGAGCTAGTATGAACTGGATAATGGCAGGTAACTGTGAAAAAGAAGCTACAATTTACATTTACAGCATTTGGCAAACGGTCAGAGTTATCTTGGGAAAGGGTTAGCAGTTATCTTGGCAAAGGGTCAGAGTTATCTTGGTAAAGGGTCAGAGTTATCTTGGCAAAGGGTTAGCAGTTATCTTGAGAAAGGGTCAAAGTTATCTTGGGAATGGGCCAGAGTTATTTGATTTATCAGGGTTTAGTCGAGTTTGCAAACAGTAATACATCATAGTTTGAGCATGATATATCCTTATCAAATCCTGAACTTCCCAGCATTTTTTGTGCTTACTGGGATTCACGTGATATAGACAAAGAACGACGCTGACATTTTTCAAAACAAATATGATCGGTGTAATTTCACCTTTGAAGACTTCATCTATCCAAGCCGCAATTTTATCACCATTGTATGGAATGACCTTGAACAACATTGATTTTGATATCTTAGCCGGTTGAGCATTCTCCTCGGTCTTTGTTTCAGTTTTTGATTCCAACCTCACATATCAAGCTAGAATAAGCGAGAGAAATAATTAAGCATTGCTTGGCTTGCGTGAGTTGATTTTGGAGAAGGATGCACACATATGAGTGTAATAATCAGGTGTATGAATCCTTATCCACATAGTGTATGTCACTGCCAATAATTGATTGAATTTGTGTATCGTTGGAAATCCTGTCAAAATCATAGATCCAAATAACTAACTAAAAAATCAGATGGTTGATAATCAGATTTTGACCAAAATGAGGCTTTCCTGTCTATACTGTACTTTAGAAATCCCTATATGAAATATATTTCAATGAAGAGGCATGTTCATGAGTCTAAAAATTTGGGTGGAGATTTTTTCCACAGGATTTGGGGAGAAAGTCGAAGCCATTGAACAGACACAGGGAATTGGTTACATCACCTTCACATGCCTTTGCTCACAGCTGATTGGTCAAATTTCAGTCTAAAGATCTCAAATCCAGAACATAACCTGCCCCGGAGTAGGTTAGCCGTGCATAGTAAGTTACCATGCCAACAAATAAAGATTAAAGCCTAGCTACTTTCATGGTACTGAAAATCCAAGATTGGTGCAAACTAAACTTAAAAATCCGGCTTCATAGTACGGATTCCAGATCTCTTAAATTCCCAAAAAAGTTCTGGGGAAGGAGAATAACAAGATCGCTTTTATTGAGTGTTATTGACGATAATTGTGGCTGTGATTTGGTTGCAGGAAATAGCCAAAGTTGAGAGGCACAGATCACAAACTCTGGTGTTGGCTGTTCCTCTAACTGAGTCATGGAATCTATTTCGAACCCCACGTCCATCAGCTCCTGTTTATTCCAGCTTTCTCCATGTGCACTCTATTCTGCTCTCCCCAATATGACCAATTGCCAGAGCTGGACACACTGCAGCCGTAATTGGCAGAATCTATGAACAGCGCTGCTTACTGACACACTCAATCACTCTTAGAGCACCACACGTGCTGCTGTATGATGGAAGACCTCACCTGCACACCAGGCAACCTCAGGGCTAATGATAATTGATTTCACACACTCACATTTGTCTTAATATCCTTGTGAGGACATCCCTATGACATGTTTTAATGCAACTAATACCTAAATATAACCCTAATCTTAAACACTGTTACCTAGAGGTAACCTAAAAATGTTCTTTTGAATGAAAAACGAACGTAGGGATATAACTGATTGTGTCCACATGTATGTAACCCCATAAGGTTAAACTGTCAGACATTCCCATCCTTTTTCCCAAAGAAATGGAAAAAAAACCAGACTAGGCTTAATAATAAAAATCGCACACTAAATTCTGCACAAAATATTTATACTTCCCCAAAATCTGTCTGTCTGTCTGTCTGTTTATCTAGCTATCTACCCATTCAATGCATAATATAACAAAATTCAAATCATGAAATCAAAAGACTCTGTACGCTCAGAATCTTTCTCAGTCAACAGCAGACATCAATTGATACATTCAAGATCATTATACTGAATATTATTATACTATATTATGCTTGCATTATACTGAAACCAAACTGCACAAAACATTCTCTTCTGTTTCACCATTGGGTGACAAGTGTAAGGTCACGGAGGATACAACTGCTCCTGCTTTTGTTCTTTAATGTCGGGATTTTGGACAAGCTCATTTGATTGGTACTCACACTTGACTGGCTTCTCATAACACACCTCTAGCCTTCCAAAAAGCTTTCAACAGGTCCTTACACTGGGTATGATCGTGGCCAAAAGTCATACAGTATATTAAAGGACTGGAAGTCATCCTCATTTCCCTTTTTAAAAAAAATTGGATTATGGACATGACCTCAGTTATAAACAGATTTTTATCAGCTATCTCCAATGAAAAGTTTTCCGCTGTTTGGGGATCGATCGTTTCTTGGATATTTACGCAAACTAGTTTCCCAAATTACCTCCAATGTTCCTATAAGGGTTGGGTTGTACATCATCCTTGGACACTGGAGGATTGACTGTTTATTGTGGTACCTCAGCGTACTGAACATGCATTTATTATTGTCGAGTCTGAGACAATACTGCTTGTTCTGTGTTTTACTTTGAGAAATCCTTAAAATAAAATAAAGAATGATGGTGAAGAAGAACTCTCTAAGATATGAGTATGAAACCCTGTGTGTAACCAGATTTAAAATGAAACCCCTTCTCATCTACTGTAGGTTAAACCGGAGAGTGTGACTGTAAATCATTTCTATGGCTGTATATTATATTATATGGTTATATGGTTAAGTGCATCTGTATAACCAAGAGCTTTTGAGCCACTTATAATTATGAGCATCAGTGCAATATCTGAAAACATTGCAGCTTTAACATAAAATATCATTAGCTCCTGCACATCCTAGCATTCTCGATACTCGCTGGGCTTCACGTGATATTGACAAGGAATAATGTTTTTCAAAGCAAATATCAGCACAGACCATATTTAACATATACACGCAGTAAAATGTTTTTATTGCGCATATCCCAGATTATGAATTTCAAAGGTGGAGTCAGAGCACACGGTCAGCCAGAACATGTGGCACACCTGGAGCAAACTGAACAAAACTCACAGTTGTCTAGAAAGTCTTCGTATGTTGTAGCATGACATTATTCTTTCACCGGAACTAAGAGACTCAAACACTGTTCCAGCATGACAATGCCGCCGTGCACAAAACTCCTGGGCTTTATAAAGCTCTTGTCTTGTGTCTTGTGGTTGCCGTGAAAGAACTCGAGTGTCCTGCAAAAAGCTCTGACTCAACCATAAACTAACCCCAAAGTCACTAACAATTTAGTGGAAAGCTTTTCCAAATCTGTATTATCACCCTCTCCCCATGATTGGGACAGCATCCGTCTGTGACATACCGTTAACCATTACCCAAGTACCCTAGTTTGAACAGTTAAACCTACACAATGTGCAAGCATCTATCTTATTTTGGTAGCATCTCTGCATCCCCAAGTTCAAAAAAGGAAAAATGGAAACTAAAGTCAATAGCTATTAATTTGAAGTGTTCAGCACACCGGTTAGTAAATTCCAGTGAGTGCCGTACACAATTCAAGCTTGATTAAAATCAGCATGACTGAACTTTTTAATAACATCCTTTTGTCACTTCATGGCCATGAGTCTGACTGTGTGCTTCATGCTGCAACAGGTGCATTATTTAACTTCATTCTTATTTTTAGTTCCAGTTGTTTAATACCTAATAACAGACTAAAAATTCCATTGTGGCCAGTAAAAATTATTACTCAGGGAACTGCGGCTGCATTAGTCCAAGCTGGTGCACTGGTGCAAAGGTATTTTGCTAATTTAAACACATAGATATCAGCTTTTTTTTTTTTTAAGATTTATTTTTGGTGTTTTTATGCCTTTAATCGATAGGACAGAGAGTGAAACGAAGTGGGACAGGGAGAGAAGGAGATTGTGAGGGGGGGGGTTGGTTGCAAATAAATACTATAAATACTATTGACAGTGTACAGTAATTGCAGATTACAAATGTACATCTATGTGCAATATGCAATATGTATATGACAATATATATATAGTAAATATAGTAATAACAGTAGTAATAGTAGTAGTATAGATACTATTTATAGTAATATACAATCCAATATTGTGCAATTGTGCATGTGTGTGCAAAAGAGAGCAAAAGAGTCTCAGGAGATGAAGGAATAGGGAAAGGGAAAGGGCTGGAAGCGAGAAAAAAAAAACCCAAGAGAGCAGAGCAAAATCAAAAGTGGAGTCCTGATGTGTGTGTTTGTATTATGCGATGTAGCTTTGGTTGAGGGCAAGGACAGCCCGCGGAAAGAAACTCTTCCTCATTCTCTCCGTGTTCGCTTCAGATCCAGTCTTGATTTGATTGTTTAATCACTTGGTCTCCTTCTTCAGTACAGGTGGATTATATTAGTTGTGGTTTGAATTGAAACCTGCAGCAACACTTGAACTTTACTTTGAATAGATTTTATCCCCTGTGGCAGAAAAGGGTTTTATGGACTTAACATAGAAATAATAATCTTCAACCAAACATCACACTAAAGTCCCAGAAGTTTTTCGCATGCAAATATCGGTCGGGGGTTCAAGCCTCGCACCAGGCAAGCTACCGTCATTGGGTCCTTGAGCAAGACCCTTAACCTCCCTTGCTTCAGGGGCGCCGTTCATTCTGGCTGACCCTGCGCTCTGACCCCAGCGTATTCGTATGCTGGGATATGCGGAATAAAAACATTTCACTGCATGTATGTGTATGTGATAAATACAATCGGAAAATGAAATGTCAGTAATCATTCAGATCTTCAAAATATCATCCCACATTATCTCCTTATTTATTTTTAATTAAAATTGCTGCCATTTTGTCCCATTCAGAGTGTATTCTTACGTCATGCCCAGTTAGAGGTGGCCACTCAACAGTTAAGACTTGTGGTGATTGTTTTATAGGCCCTTGAGTAAAACCATACACACACTCTGCTCAAAGGGACCTGTATCATGGCTGACCTTGTGCTAGGAACTTCCTAACAAGCTTACATACTGTACAAGGAAAGATTTTTATTTGTCGTACAGTATACATTGTAAGGCTAAGATTTTAGAGAACACTGACCTTTGTTTATATTTGTGTTATTTGAGAATGACTGACGGTGGGAATTTGCTTATTCAACCACAATGGTGTAGTTACTGTAGTTTAGACCCTTATATTGGGTAAGACAGTGTTCCAGTTCATCCCAAAGGCTTTCAATTGTGGGGGGTGGGGGTGTGCAGCACTCAAGTTCTTCCACACCAACTTTGGCAAACCTTGTTCCTCTAGAACAGTGTTTGTGCTTTTTAATCTCTATTGAAAGGAAAGCTCAATGCTACAGAATTATCTGTAACAACTGTGTGCTTTCAACATTGCAGCAACGGTTTGGAGAAGACAAAATGATGGGTAATGTCGAAATGTTACAAAAGCTAAAAGGTACATGTTATATGTTAGGCCTGCTTCTTCTTCTACTTTAATTCTAAGATAGACCCAAGATTCACTGCTACACTAATAAGAATCATCAATTTTGGTCATTTGGTCAAGTGATAAGCCCAGATAAAATTTGCTAGGGAAAAATGTTTACATGGCCTGCTGTAGCGCTCTTTGCTAATAGTGTGGGATGATGTTTCGCAACTGTGACGTCTACGTGACGTGTTTACATGGCAGCTCTTTAAGCAGCCTAGGCTGCTTTCCAAAGACGCATGTGTGGGCTAAATATCAAAGCTTTCACCATCTCTATACCACTGCCTTATCGTAATCTTGCATCCACAAGCCTGAGAAGCAGCCACGCGTGCCTATCCTTCACTCATCCTCTTCATAAGGAAACTGACCTTCACTTCACACTCTAGGCTCAGATTGCAGCAAATCATTTTTCAAACACTCAGCCTGCCCAAATTCTATTTTTTCCATGACTGCCAGTTTTATACTCCCTCTGCCCCACCAAATATTTACGAGAACGACAATCTAAAACTGTGTAGGGCTTAGTGCATTTCATCTTTGCTTCATTTCACTCACTGTGCATCAATTATGATTCATAGTTATGAATATTCATAGTGAACTTTCCTCTTGGTTTGCATTTCGGTAAATCTTGCAAATCACTTCTAGGCTTCAGGAGGGGGAGAAGTAGACAACCTTAGAGGTTATTCTGCTGCTATTCAATTATTTAACAAGCATCTTGACATGACATCTAATAGGGTTTCCTATAAATCTATAAGACTTTTTTTTTTTTTTTTAACCAAAATAGCTTGTAATTTCTTATCTTTCTGACTAATGTCCTTTGGACCGTGTGTAGCTTGGATGTTCTTTGGACAGGAGTTTAGCAACAAACATGAATAACGGTTTAAGCTCAGGTAATCACATGTTACTAATGCTTTCACAATCATGCAGCTTAACATTAATAAGAAAAATAAATAACATGGATTTTAATATCAGATTTAAAAAGCTCGGAGCACAAAACTAAAGCAAAGAGCAGTAGAGAGGCAGTAAAGTTAGCACGAGAGAATCCTGACACATCCTACTCAGTCTAGCACTAAAACATCTCCTTGCTCTTGCTCTTAATAATAATAATAATAAAAAAGATTAATGTGAAGACTCAAACTTAATGGTGATTAAATTGTGATGGAAAAAGGCTTTACTCGCCATTTTTCTTTTTCCTGGACAGGGTTATGGCGGTTTCATCAGTACTGAGGGCATTATCATAGGAGCATTAAGCAAAAGGCAGGAACACACACATACAGGACTGGGCAAAGGATTTAGGAGTGCTGTGAAGCCGAAATGCGTCCAAAAATTGGTCAAGGTGTTTAAACTCAGTGCTATTTGGTCAAAGAACAACATCTGAACTAATGAGCTTCCACTAAAAAACGACATAAAAACGTCTATTATAAACACGTAATACAGTTTTGGAGGGACAGTATTAATTAAAAGAAGAAAAAAAAACATTCAAAAAAATATATTAAAATAGATTTACATATTAAAATAAATGAATTTATTTTAAATTGAATATAAATGTAAACTTTTTTTTTTTATGTTAAAATAACATTTTAATGACCATCTTCTTATACAATACTTCCCAAAACATTTGTAACATCTAACTGATGGTTACATGGAAAACCTGTCACCCTTCACTTCCACTAGAGTGTGTAGCGTGACTGTACGGATGTGTGTTCATTCAGCTACAATATTATTAGTGATATCAAACACTGATGTTGTAATAGTGAGGAGGTTCTGGGGTGCAGTCGGTGTTTGAGTTCATCCCAAAGGGGTTCAGTGGGGTTGAGTCAGAGCAGAGTCAGGGGTCTGTACAGGACACTCGAGTTCTTCTACACCAACCAGAACACACCATGTCTTCATACAGTTTCAATAAGTTTCATTTACTGAGTCAAATGGCATACATGCACTAAAGCTGCTATGTTCATAAATAGTTTGAACTCTTACCAGTATATCGGTGAAAAAGTAACTTCAGAAAGCCTGCTAGAGATATTTATTTGTCCAGAGACACATACGAACAGTTGGTCTTCTTTGTATATTAAATAAAACCTGTGAAAGCAGAGAAATAATCTAACACCCAGCAGCACATGTGCAGTTTTATATAAAGCCCATATGGTTACTGGAGCGTAGTGGATCAATCAGTGACAACGTGCTCACAAAGATTGTTGGACAGCTACAGTACAATGCAACTCTAGAACTCTAGAACTCAGAGTGATGTCAACGACTCCCAAAGCAAACGCTTCACCATGAAGGTCAAATAGGGATATCTGATAACAGTGTATCCAAGAAAATAAAAAAAAAGGAATAATAATAAAAAAATCCAGACACACCATGAAAGGCCATGAGATGTTAAGAGATTAAATTAATACCTTCGTTTCATCTGAAGTGTAGGAAAGTCTTTTTGACCCTGCGCTGTTCCAGTGGAGTAGAGATGCCATTTTGCTGCTCGAGTGTTATATTCTGAGCTAATAGGTTTGACCAACGAAGCAACAGGGGCATGAAGCAGTTCACTGTTCCAGTGGCTGAGCACTGATGTGATACCATGCCTTCTCAAAGCACGGTCTAATGATTTAATGTGGACTGGAGCGACCTATGGGGCTTAGTTATGGCTTGGAAGCAAGCCAGCTTTTCCCAAGCTTTTCAGTATTTTCATATTAATAACCAATCCTCTGAATTATGGTAAAGGTCATAAAGGTTCAGGAGCTTAGGCATGAAAAATAATATCTATGGATTAAGAGGGACCCTTTGCTAGGACCACTGTTAAATTTTTGTGGAGAAGGGTTGGAACACCTTGTGGTTAAAACTGCAATGGTCAAAATACCAGCACACCTATACGTGTGTTTTTTACTGAACTGTTGCCACAACGTTCTAAGCTACTGTATAGGACAGTAGTGTTGTGTAAACGCTAGCAATCTGCCAGGACCTTCCGCGCTGCCAATCTTCCAGGACCTTCAGCGGTAATCTAAACATCAGTTCACAGGTTGGACCAGGGGAAGGGCTCAAAAGTCTGTTTACATTTGGTAAAGACCGAAAACAAAGCAAGGTGTCACAACTTTGACTAGGCAATTGCGGTTTGTTCAGAGTGTCGAATTAAACGAACACACCGTGTTTGATCCGTTGCGCATCCCGTGGGCCCTTCATTAGCCGACACAATTATGGCGACGGAACAAAATGTTGCGTGTATTATTAATTTAACACACAGTATGTGATAAAAATCTAATGTCTGAAATAATAACAAATAAAACACACAAACACATAATAAAAGAAGAAATAGCTCCCACTGGCTGACCTGTCAGCAGCACCCCGTTTTGGAAACATATATACAATATATAAACAATATACAAGTATTATTCACTGTCCAAAATTCTAAAATAAACTAAACCTCATGTTAAAGTGAGCCGAGCTTTATCATCCAGATTGCAATGTAGCAAGACAAAAGATATTAGTATCAGTTTTTCATGGAGCTATATGTGAATAACATATAACACACTGAAGAAGAATTATTGTATAGCAGACCTGCTCTTTTAACACTCAGCTTTGAGTCTAGGTCTTTGAGGTCTTCTGAGCAGTCACTCCTGGCTCGTCCACGTGTTGGTTCAGGCTAAAGCGTGACTGTATATTTGCAGTTGACGCACCCCTTATTATCAGAGAGCCTCCTTAGTTTGCATTTTCATATATATGTATACATATATATATATATATATGTATACATATACAGTGAGGCCTCGACTTACGAGTGACCCAACTGACGAGTTTTTTGAGGTACGAGTCGTCTCTCGGCCGATTT
>JAOUQX010000009.1:2115390-2126240 GCA_028566295.1 Liobagrus marginatus | reverse complement strand
CTGGACCGGAAGTGACGTCATCCGCGAACCGGAAGTGCCTCTAATACTCTGGGGAATGAGAACGTGATGTTACAGATTTGCATACAAGGCAGATGCCCTTATCTCGAGCGACGTACTAACGTGTTGTCATATCAGTGAGTGAAAAATATTTCTCGACAAGCTTGCTTGAAATGTTTTTGTTTTTTTTATCATTTTAATATTTTGCTATTTAAAAAAAAAATAAAATAAACGAAGCAAAAAATTTCTACTGAAAGAAACATATACTGTATATGCAAGTATAAATATGATTTGTGGTCATATGCATATAGAATACTGTCTGCAGTATTAATCTGAAATACATGAGAAAATAAGTATTAAAGTATCGAATATTACAATAAATGGGAAAATTATTTTTTGTTTGGAAACTGGGATCGGAGCCCAGGGTCAGCCTTATAACAGCACCCATGAAGTGTTGTGATTTAAGGGTCTTGCTCAAGGACGCAACATTTGGGCAGTGCTGGGGCTTGACGCCTGGTCTCCTAAGCATGTAGGTATGATTATGATAGCCATATAACATCTTATTAAGTGTATGAAACTGGAAAATATTTAAAATTCAATCATGAACGTTTTAGATGTAAAAAAGAAACCCAGACAGCTTCAATAGTTTGTATTAACATAAAGGCACTGATATGTGCTACCCAATGATCATGGCACGTCAAAGTCCCAGTGGCCAGCAGGCAAATTTGCACTGTAGGTGAAATTCCAGCTTACTTACACAGAATCATTAAAAGGAAATAATAATAAAATAATAGAATAAAACTGAAAATGGTCGCTCTCCTGTTTTTATGAAACATTTGACCTTTTATCTGGTTATTTATGCAGGAATTTGACCAATGCTAAACACAGTTCTATTTTGCAGATTCAGAGCAACGCCTTCACCGTGCTGTTTGATGAGCGTTTTTCTATTCCGCTGGACACAGCAGCTGTAGAGGAGTACAGCCTGCGTTTCTCAGCATTCGGAGTGGACTTGGATGAAAGAAGTATCAGTGCAGGACAGGCTGAGCTTAAACTCACTGACCTCGACCTGTCCATAAGACCTTTCAATGCTTGGCTGTACCTTCAGGACATCAATAAGGTGACGCACACAAGCCCACCAACATGCTTTATCACATTAATCCTGATCCTATAATAACAATTGATCCTGATCCTTTAATAATAAATATAACTGCTTATTAAGTATTCTTTCCTTGCCTAATATCAACGGGAGTATATGAACAGATTCATGGTGAAGTAACATTTCTGTTGTGTTTTGGTTTTTCAGGCTGTGGATGCTGTTGGAGAGATTCTCCTGTCTCTCAGTTACCTGCCCACCGCGGAGCGCCTCACTGTGGTGGTGGCTAAAGCAAAGAACCTGGTCTGGACCAACGGCAAAACCACAGCAGGTCAGAACGTCCAAACATTTTCTGTTACTTTCCTCAACTGCATGCCTTTCTGCCATGCTTTTCTAACCCAGTTTTGATTCAAACAGATCCATTTGTAAAGGTGTACCTCCTCCAAGATGGCAGGAAAATCAGTAAGAAGAAGACCTCCATAAAGAGAGATGATACTAACCCCATCTTCAATGAGGCTATGATTTTTTCTGTGCCTGCAGTTGTGCTTCAGGTAACATATTACAAATAGGACATATTATGAATATGCAAGCATCACACCTCTTCGGGAAGTTCTGGGAGTCTCCCTCATATTCAAAGTGGCTACCTGATGCTCGCAAATGCATATTAAATACAATATCCCAGAAATTGTAGAGGCAAGGGAGAGAACGAGTAAAAGGAAAGAGCGGTACTAGAGGGAGAGAGAGAGAGCGAGAGAGACATGTAGTGATATAGTAAATTGTAATAGAATGAGCATCCTCTGAAGATTGGTCTCACAGTGAAAGGAGTGCTGTCTGTCTCTGTCTGTCAGCCAGGAGAGTTCAGTGTCATGAGAGAACAGCTGACAGGTAAAGCATATTTATTAATACTTTGGCTTACCATCCTAAGCAATCAGCAGACCGCTTGAGTGCAGCTGACCAAAGCAATAGTGAAGAAAACCAAACGCTATATCAAAAAAGCAAAGATATAAATAAATCAATAAATAAACCACGGTACCAGAGGGCATACTTTGTGTTATCACTGAGTGTGTGAGAAGAAGAAAAAGCCACACGTTACATTACAGCACAGTGGAATTATTTTTCACATATCCAGGCTTTGGAAGTTGTGGTCAGAGCACAGGGTCAGCTATGATACAGTACACCTGGAACTGAGAAAATTACAGGCCCTGCTCAAGGGCCCAACAGAGGCAGGTTGAGAGTGTTGGGGTTTGCACCTTGATCTTCACATCAATAACCATTTAACCACATGAGCCCTAGCTGAGCTTGAGGTCAGATCTTATGGCATCAGTTTGAAACTTTTTAACCATGTAGCCCTGGGTGGTTCCAGGATGCTGGGAATAGTATCAGAGCAGTGTGGTAAGATTTAATCTTAAGAAAAAGGGCCTACAGCCTGTTGTTTATTCAGTCAAACATTCTCAACATTTTTCTGTAAAGTCTTGATTCAGCATTGTTGTGTACATTATTATGCCGGATAAATGAGTGGGGTTTTTTTCTTCCCTTTACTGTTTCTGTCTTGCCTGCCTTCTATGTACAGGACCTCTCTTTAAGAGTCACTGTGGCTGAAAACACAGAAGACGGCCGCGGTGACAACGTAGGTCATGTGATCATCGGGCCAGAAGCAAGCGGCATGGGCATCACTCACTGGAACCAAATGCTGGCGACTCTGCGCAAACCTGTCTCCATGTGGCACCCTCTGCGGAGAACCTGATTTCTGCCCTCGCATTCATTCCCACCTGCATGGTGCCTAGTCTCCGAGACCCAATCACAAAGACTAAAGGTCAAGAGGTCGTCGTTATTCAGGAAAAACAGTATCTTTTTAATGCAGCTGCACCGCCAGAGACACCGTGAAGATTAAAAGAGGAAAGACTGAAACTCTGCTTGTCTCTGCTTTAATTCCCAGGTCCTTTTATCCAGGTTAAATCTCTTCATGTGTAGCAGATAAAAACAGGGTGGCTGACCAGATGGAGTGCCGTTCAACACTCCGGTGCAGCCATTTGTTTAGTTAGGGTTAGGGTTAGTACAGCCACATTCAAATACCTACAAATTATTATTATTATTCAGTAGTCTGTCTGGTTTTATATTTTTATGCTGAGTAAAAGCAATAGAACACACCTGTTTGTATGACCGATAGACCTTTAACCATTTTTTTGTGCAACAGTTTCAAAATTTTGATTCATTCTTGTTCGATTGTCATTTATCAAAGCCTTTCTGCAACAGCTGTAGCGACAGACAAAAAGACAGACAGGTTCACCACACTCTGGGTGGTACTACGGTGAATACGAACATAGTAAATATGAATTCTATATTTACACTCCTCCTAGGTTTGCCTGCAAGTTCAAGTTCACCCCAAACTTTAGTTTATCATTACCTGTTAGATGTGTTCCTCAGAGTTCTGCAGTTATTTATTTATTTTTATGCATTGTGTCTAGAAATATTTGTATAAAGAAAGAAAAAAGAAAAAAATAGAAGAAAAAAAAAAGAATTCCTGCCTCTTAATATAACTATTTTGACAAGTTTGGCAATAAGATTTCTTTCATTCGGCAGAAAGCCTATTAACATTCACACTCAAATAAAGACAAAACATTGTAACTTTTTCATAACCAAACTTTTTCTGCAACAAAATTATTTCCATGAAAGAACATCTTTGTCAGGAAATAGTATTCATTTAACCAGGTTGGAGTTTTCTTAATGTATGTCAGTCGACTATCTCAGTGCAGTGTTTGAGGTTTAATATCTAACTTTGTTGTACTCAGCACTGTTTCATTCTGTGCCAAATCAACCACTAGAGAAGCAATATTTTATTTACGCTTGAGTCTATATTCTGTTTGTGATTAATGAAACAAAAGAGTAATCATTTTGCAGTGCATGAAAACAGATATGGTATATTGAAGATCTAATTTACAACTCTTTAAATAAAGAAATGACTTAAATTGTTGTCTTGTCATTTAAAAAGGCAGTGTGTATGTGCTTGCTGGAAACAATTATTAACCACCCAGATTTCCTCAATTTCGCATCTACTACAGCATGTGCACAAAGAGCATTAGTGTGACACAGAAGCTCTTTCTTTTAAATCTTGTCACACCATGTCTTTATAAAGTCCAGGGCATTGTCTCATGGTATTGTCATGCTGGAACAGTGTTTAGTCCTCTGAAAAAACACCATAATGCTACAGCATACAGAGACATTATAAATACTTATTAGTTTCCAATGTCCAAATTTGTGCGGCATTTGTTTTTCATCTGAATTGTTTACTTAAAAGTGCAAACAGTTCCGGAAGGTTAAATGCTGATCCTTGTACCCCGCGCCTGTAGACTGTCCGCGCATGCGCACACATGCATGCACAAATGACGCAAATGCCAGATTGAAATGTCACGCAGTTCAAATTTAGCTCCTACAAAATTCACTAAATAAAAAAAACTACACTTCAATTAAACGTACTAATTTTTTTCTTTTTCGCTGTAATAAAACAGAGTTTTGGGATTATGACCACTTTCAGTGACCAATCAGAAGGAAAATCTGAATAAAGGGCGGGGCTTAGTGAATTCCAGGAACAAAAACAGTGCCAGATAGCCTGCAGCTCGAGAGAACTTACTGACCTTTACTTGTATCTGTCTGGTTTTTAAAAAAAATTATTTCCCTTTAAGGATGGCGGAAAATCGAGAAAAGGCTACGGATCAAATGAAAATGTGGAAAGAGAGCAGAGGATCTCAGGTTTGCATTTTAAACGTAGTGCTAATGCGAGCACCGTGCTAGCTGTGCAGCGAATTTACAAATAATCGAGGCAAAGGTTACTGACATAGGTTTCTGTTGGTGAGAATATTGACTTATTGTCGTGGTATTTATTTTTAGTTATATAATGTCGTGTCGTGTATTTCTTTTCGTTTTATAACAACTTAGAAGCAGTTACACGTTGTGCACAAACCGGCCAGACCGGTGCGTTAGATTAGCTAGGAGCTCGTGGTAGTTAGCTTTTAGGTGTAAATAATAAATGTTTTGAAGAATCTGAAATTTTGCACGTTTGCATTGCAAATGACGTTCATTACTGTGCTCGAGCCTAAAGTGCTAAAGACTCGCCTGTTAAACCCACTAGCTAGATTGGTCGCCGTTATCAGAGAGCTAGCCAATCAGAGAGTCGCATAACAGTTCACGAGCGGTCGTAGTGCTACGCCGCGTGTGTTGGTTTTTTAACGGGTTGATTAAACTGTGCGGTTATGTAATCAAGTCCAACGACCAATACGTGAGAATAAAGTCCTTTAATAACAGGGCATGAATAATGTTTAATCATCATGTTTAATGTATACCGGCCTATTTATTCTGTTAATAACGACCACACTGTTAACAAAGGTTAATTTATAACCTACAAAATGAGTGTTTTCCTTTTATTTATGAAATAATCAAACCTCTAGGCCAACTGTACTTTATTACATTTATGGAATTTTCCAGTGCAACTTGCACTTGTGTAATTTATCCAACTGAGCAGTTAAGGGCCTTGCTCAAGGGCCCAGTATTGGCCGCTTTTTGTTGCTGAATTTTACTCATGTCCTCCTGAACTTCAGCGCAATCATATTTAAACACCTTTAGGAAGGTCATCTTATTGCTGCCTTGCGGAGAGAAACCTTATCTCAAGCATGGGTGCTAGCGTATCTAAGTATTTGCTTAGGCAAATTTTTTTTTTTTTTTTTTTGTAATTCTTTCCAGCGACCTGATGTGTTGACCACGGGAGCAGGTGTTCCCATAGGTGATAAGCTGAATGTTCAGACGGCTGGACCCCGGGGGCCGCTGCTAGTGCAAGATGTTGTCTTCACTGATGAGATGGCCCACTTCGACCGCGAGCGCATCCCCGAACGGGTGGTGCATGCCAAAGGAGCAGGTCTGTGCTTGCACACGTTCAAATACTACAAAGTGACCCATCCAGTTCAATGTGTAGTGATTATTTTAAAGATTTTCCATATTTGAAGTTGATCCCTGCATTTCATCAAGAGTGGAACAGATTCCACTGTGGGAAATATAGATTTTAAATGTAGTTTAAACTAAAATCTCGTGCGGTGGCTGTTTTGTTGGCTATAAAACTAATCGAATTGATACTTTTTCCAATTTCCAGGTGCATTCGGCTATTTTGAGGTGACTCATGACATCACCCACTACTGCAAGGCCAAGGTCTTTGAGCATGTGGGCAAGACGACGCCCATCGTTGTGAGATTCTCAACTGTGGGTAAGATGTTTTTCCGCTTTCCTTCGTCTAATCATTATTTGTATGTTATCATTAATAACCTTGTAATAAAACAACATGCTATTATTAAGCCCATAGATTTCAGTGCACTGAAACTGTTGAAGTGTTTCCAGTTTTGTGAATCCAGTGCATCGGACATTCAGCCTTTGATTTCAGGCTATGTCGCAACTATTGGCTAATTTTCTGTCACCACAAACACACTCCTTTCATGCTCATCATCAATGATGTCTTTGTTTGTAGCTGGTGAGGCTGGTTCATCTGATACAGTCCGTGACCCCCGAGGTTTTGCTGTGAAATTCTACACCGAAGAGGGCAACTGGGACCTGACTGGAAATAATACACCCATCTTCTTTCTCAGGGATGCGATTCTGGTGAGAGAGACACTGGCAAAGATCCTGACGTCTTGCGCTAGTATGTTTTCTGTAAATGTATTTATTTTTTGTGTATTTGCGCACATGTAGTTCCCGTCCTTCATCCACTCGCAGAAGCGTAATCCTCAGACTCACCTTAAGGACCCCGACATGGTGTGGGACTTTTGGAGCCTGCGTCCAGAGGCTTTGCATCAAGTTAGTAAGAATTTGTTTGCTGTAACATGCTGTATGTCTAAAAGATTGTGGCCAACTGACCAAATCATAGGACTTTGTTGAAGAGATTTATCCCCATCTCTGCCATTATAATGCATTGCGATCTTCCTGGAAGGCTTTCCACCAGGTGTTTGAGCGTAACTGTGGGGATTTGTAATCACAGATACTAATGTTTGGGGTGCAGTCGGTGTTCCAGTTAATCCCAAAAGTGTTGGAGTCAGGGCTCGGTGCAGGATACTAAAGTTCTTCTACTGTAACTGTACCACATGGGATTCGCCTTCTTTAGGTCTGGGCCTCTTGGTTCCAATGAATGGCAATTGTAATGTAATAATATTACAGCCAGAACGTTTTAAGATACATTTTGTCACTCTGCCCTTACCATGTTCCAGTGTGTGGGTGGATTTGTCTGGGACGTTAGACGGGCCTGGGTTTTCTCCCGGGAATTTTTCTGTGTGGACATGCTATTCTTTTCATGGACCGAGACTCCTTTGTGTGCCATTTGAAAAGCTCTAGGCAGATCACCGTGTGCTTTATACTAGCAAGTAGTTTAAGAATGGCTACTTTATCGTTGGAGTAAATTAGTTTTTTTCCATTTTTTCTTTAAAATATTATCATCAGAGAATTTAAACTGTATTGTGTCTTTAAATCATGTTCTGTAATAGGCGAGCTTAAATTAAATTGAAGTAGCAACCTAATTGTTCTAGCAAAGGGTCTAATTGTTCTAGCAAAGGGTCTAATCTGTAGTCTTTATTTTTTATTTTTTTTTAATCTTTGTATTATTTCTCATGATTATGGTCTACATAACTGTAATGACAAATTGGTTCGTGTGTGTGTATTATAATAGGTATATTGTCACTACATATACAGTATATACTCCAACAATACACCATACTCTTTCTCTCTTTTTGTAGGTGTCGTTCCTCTTCAGTGATCGTGGCTTGCCTGATGGATTTCGCCATATGAATGGCTACGGCTCTCACACCTTCAAGCTGATAAACCCCGCAGGAAACCCAATCTACTGCAAGTTCCACTACAAGGTGTGTATTCGTGCGTGCGTGTGTGAATCATTATCTCCTCTGTCATCTGTAGTTCTGCCCATGGGACTGCTGTTGGCTTGATGTTTTTGATAGCTACTTTCCCTGAGAAGTGTTGTTGTTTGTTTGTGTGACAATGTCTCTTCATGCAGACTGATCAAGGTATTAAGAATCTGACCGTAGAGGAGGCAGACCGCTTAGCATCCAGTGATCCTGACTACGCCATCCGTGACCTGTATAACGCTATTGCCAGCGGCAACTTTCCTTCCTGGACCTTTTACATCCAGGTCATGACCTTTGAGCAGGCTGAGAGATTCCCATGGAACCCGTTTGATGTGACCAAGGTGCCTTAACCTCCTTCCCAGCTCCCATGTTATACCTACGGTTGTGATGATATACCATGAAATACCATTTCGGCTTTGAATTGATGTACACTATATGGCCAACAGTATTGGAAAAACCTCACCATCAGATTCAGGAGAGGGCTATCCACTAGAGTGTGTGTAGCGTGACTGTGAGGATGTGTGTTTATTCAGCTGCAATAGTATTAGTGAGATCAGACACTGATCTGTGAAGGACACTCAAGTTCTTCCGCTCCAACCAGAAGCATGGTTCTTCATGGATCACAGGGGCTTTGTGCACAGGGGCATTGTCATGCTGGAACCGTGTTTGGGTCTCTTAGTTCCTGTGATGGAATACTGCAATACCACATCATACAAAGACGTTCTTGGCAGCTGAGTCACTCAGGCTTTGTGGTAACTTTTGGCCATGTAGTGAACATCTCATTATTAAATCAAATTATAATAAGAACTTATTATTATTGTTACTTACAGTATAATCATCATTTGTTAGTAAGAATTTAGAGCACAGTGAGAGCTTTTCTCCTTTGACGCTCTCAGGTGTGGTCCCATAAAGACTACCCACTGATTCCTGTTGGACGCCTGGTGCTGAATAAAAACCCAGCGAACTATTTTGCTGATGTGGAGCAACTAGCATTCGATCCTAGTAACATGCCACCAGGTATCGAGCCAAGTCCGGACAAGATGCTACAGGTACAGATTTACACATTCATAATACTCTCATTTTTATTTGATCTGATTCGAAATGCGCACATCATGCAGTGTAAAGTCCCCTTGAGAAATTGTCCTTTGTTAAAAGTGTAATGACGCCATTACAATTAAAAGAGGTTGCTGAGGATTACAACGTATAGGATGCAGGACATGACGCTAACGATTTGTACAAAATATGAATCTAATATTTGGGACGGTCGCATTTCACAAAGTGTAAAAATGATATTTGGATTGATTACCCGTAAACGTAAACACTTGCATATAGAGTTACAAACAGGAAAAGCTAGGCAAGTGGTCGTTCCTTTATTAAATATTTATTTTTCACAGGGTCGTCTCTTCTCCTACCCCGACACCCACCGCCATCGCCTTGGAGCCAACTACCTCCAGCTGCCTGTTAATTGCCCTTATCGTACCCGCTTGGCCAACTATCAGAGAGACGGACCCATGTGCATGACTGATAACCAGGGTGAGAACTCCCTCGTACTGTATACACACGCATACTGCTGTCTTAACAGCTTTACAGTTACACTTCACAGTGATGATGTAATATATGTATATATTTTTTAAAGGCGGAGCCCCAAACTATTACCCCAACAGCTTCAGTGCCCCAGATTGTCAGTCACGCTTTCTGGAGTCCAAATTTAGAACCTCTCCTGACGTTGGACGCTACAACAGCTCGGATGAGGATAACGTGACCCAGGTACGGTACCCAGGACAGCTCACACGGCCTAGCGACGTTATTGTTTCGCTTAGTCGAAGTGTTTCGCTAGGATTTAAACGCGTCGCACTTGCAGAATCCTCTTTGTTCTCTTTCAGGTCCGTACTTTTTTTGCCGAGGTCCTGAACGACGCCGAACGCGAGCGCTTGTGCCAAAACGTTGCCGGCCATCTGAAAGGCGCTCAGCTCTTCATTCAGAAGCGCATGGTACTCGACGTTCTGAGGTCTTTTACCCTAAACATGTCGGATTTAAAAGATTTTAAAGCGCTGTGTCTCTGTTTACCCTCCCACCCCCCGCCGTCCTCACAGGTCCAGCATCTGATGGCTGTGCACAAGGATTACGGCTCTCGGGTTCAGGCGCTGCTGGACAAGTGTAACGAAGAAGGCAAAAAGGTAAGGCTTCACACTCAAAACACACATCACTGACCAGATCCACTTGAGCCTACAGGAGTAAAAACTATTTATTTATTTGTTTATTTTGCAACCTGACACTTTGTTTATTTTGCCCCCTTCCCCTCCACCCCAGAACTCCATCCACGTGTATAAGCAGGGCGGTTCGTCTGGTGTGGCTTCCAAGATCTGAAGTGTGGGAAGTCTCTCGTTGCATTTAAAGCTGCAGCACACACCTAATAAGAGCACTTGAGCTTTCTCAAAACTGAAGTATTAGCAGTGTAACTCAATAAAATTTCGTAAGATATTTTAAGTAAAAAGAAAAGCACTAATTATGCGCTAACTATAAGTCTTTGTTACTCTTAATACCCTTTTTTGATACACAATGCAAAATAACCCAGAGATATAAAACCATTTTTATTTTTCTGTGTTCAGCTGTGTGTTCGTGATGATCAGTATCTTATTTTTTAACGCATAACACTAATGTAGCATCAGTCATGTGTGTCTCCTCCATCGAGTCGCTTTGTGTAACAGTCATTCTTTCTTTATCCTTTCCTGGTTCCTTCCTTGTACGGTTTAATTAGAAAACGGTTAAGTACGGCACACTACATAAAAAACTAAAAAACTTTATTTTATTGGTCACATGCACATCATACAGTGAGATTCTTTGGTTCCGCATATCCCAGCATACACATTTGA
>JAOUQX010000009.1:2101490-2113754 GCA_028566295.1 Liobagrus marginatus | reverse complement strand
AACTTTCGGTCGGTCGCCAAAGCATTTCACTGTATGTAGTAGCACGTATAATGTACATGTGACAATTAAACTTGAACTTGATGCTTCAAGCTTTATATTACTAATAATATGTAGCTCTCTGATCACTGTTGAACTTTTTTCAGATAAAGTAATACTATAGATGTTGCCTTTGTTATATTTGTTACATTTTTACAGTCATGATGTCATCTATGTACTGCAATACATTAGTATAAAATATTTTATTATATTTATTATTATTTAAGACGAGTATTAAATAATCACAAAAATGATTTATTACACAGTGAACATTTTAATATGACTTTAAAATGGGGTTTTATACGGAACACAGTGTATATCAGGATGCTTAATATAAGACAAAAATAAATACGAACAAAGATCAGTTCATGAGATCGGCCAAATTTAGTGAGAACTGGTCAAGTCACAAAATGTCGTTATTGGCCGAGACCGATACAGGCAGACAATGGGACAGGAAGACTGATGGAGTGAGAGAGACACACACTGAAACAGACAGGGGACAGACAGACTGAAGGGCACAGTATATCCGTACAGTTCAACATGCTTGTTTTATTGTAGTTGTGTTGTGTAGCTTTAGATTTAATGATGTCGCTGTGCCTCCTGTCCAGGTGATAGAAATAAACCTGAGTTCCATCGTCCCTAATGTGAGTGGACCCAAAAGGCCACAAGACCGTGTCCCCATCACCTGCATGAAGGAGGATTTCCTTAACTGTCTCAACGAAAAGGCAAGTGATCACGCAGCACATTAAGCCTGTACACATATCTGGAGGATGTCAGAATAACTCGTCGTTCTGGTATTAACATTGATGTTTGCCCTGATCAGGTCGGCTTCAAAGGGTTCCACGTTAAGAGGGAAAAGCAAAGCACCACGGTGTCATTTATGCACAATGGCAACGAATACGCGCTCTCTCACGGGTCAGTCGTCATCGCAGCCGTCATCAGCTGCACCAACAACTGCAACCCTTCCGTCATGCTCACTGCAGGTGAGACAGCAGATTAGTTCTGATCTGATCTGATCTGACACACAGCACGGGGTAACTGACAGACCGACACCATCGAACCTCCGGTACAGGAAGTGAAGGTAGAACTGGCCAACTACCACGGCCTTGCCATACACCCACACAAAGTGACGTGACAGACAAAGACCTGGATAAACTGACTGAGGCAGAAAGAGGGAACAAAGAGAGGCGGGGGACAAACTGACGCCGACAGAAATAGAGACCGGGACAGACAAGAAGACAGATGGCAATGGGGATAAACCGACTGAGACATACAGATTGACAGGGAGACCGATAGAGACAGTAAAACAATCTTTTTTATTTGCATAACTCAGCGTGGTAAGTTGGGGGTCAAACCCATCGTCAGCTCACTTGCACAGGGAGACGGTTAAGGGCCTTCTTCTAGGGTTAGGGTCAATATTGGCATTAATAATAATATAATAATAATAGGGTGGTGGCGGCTCAATGGTATAAGGCTCTGGGCCAGTGATCAGAGGGTTGGGGGTTCAAACCTCGCACCAGGCATGCTACCGTCATTGGGTCCTTGAGCAAGGCCCTTAACCTCACCTGCTCCAGGGGCGCCGTTCGTTCTGGCTGACCCTGCGCTCTGACCCCAACGTTCAAATTCATATGCTGGGATATGCGGAATCAAAGAAGTTCACTGTATGTTGTACTGTATGATGTGCATGTGACCAATAAACTGAACTTTAACTTTAATAAATGCATCAACAACTCAAAGCCCTAAGGTTTTTAAGCCTCCACTGCATTCAACTCCGTGTTGGTATCTTAATCTTGATTAAAACTGGAAGGTGTTAAGGAAACTAAAAAAAAATGTTAAGTTTAGCATTGTTAGGCACGCCAACCTGTATTTATAAGGAGCAAATGTAGTGAATAGAAACCACCTGAAATTATGAAAAGGTGCATAAATATTATTCCTGTAAGAAAGTGAGTCCTTATTCCTATGACAGTACATGAATGAAGCAATGAAAGTAAGAATATTGCTGCTCTGCGTTTGAGATGAGGTGTTTGCTCCATCTGGGGCTGATACAAACATGGTGAAATAGTCTAGCACTACTGCGTAAGTATCTTGGGAACTGCGGGATAAGTGAGGCTTGAATCTAAGGGGCTTTTGGAGAATCTTGAATGTAATGTTTGTTTGTGGTTTCACATAGAGTCCCCTGTAAAATAATGATCGGTTGTGCTGGCAGGTCTCTTAGCAAAGAAAGCAGTGGAGGCGGGTCTTACTGTGAAACCTTACATCAGGACCAGCCTTGCTCCAGGGAGTGGCATGGTTACACACTACCTCAGCGCCAGTGGAGTGCTGCCTTATCTCAGCCAGCTTGGGTAAATGTATACACAAATATACAGTATGTGTTTGGAACACCTGTACATTCATGCATGTTTCTAATTAGGCAATGATGTGGCAACAGCACCATGCATTCAATGGAGCAGATATAAATAAAGAAATAAATAAAAAATACAATGAATGAGACCGTTCCAGAAAGGTGTACCTATTAAAGTGGACGGCGAGTGTATGTCATGGATGGAACGCAGTGCTTCATCTGTATCCGTACCGCACACTGGAAGGCGGCAAAGCTTTCAAGACATGAAATTCAAATTCAGATATTATTTATCGCATACACATACATGCAGTGAAATGTTTTTATTGCACATATCCCAGCTTACCAATTTGAAGGCTGGGGTCAGAGCGCAGGGTCCGCCATAACGCGCCTGGAGCATCTGAGGTTAAGGCTAGCTTGCCTAATGCAAGGCTTGAACCCTGACCCTCTGATCACTGACCCAAAGCCTTACCATTGAGCCACCACCACAATACTTACCAGATGACTTTACCATTCAAGCAGTTTTACTACAGTTTTTGGTTGGATTTTATCCCAGAAACATTCAAAACATTTGGGTCTCCCTCCAAAACGTCTTTTTATACTATGGCATTTTTGTAGCTTTTATCAAACTGAGACTTTGCAGGTTACCGGGCATGCTCAATAGATTTGAACCCCATTGTTTTTTTTTAATGTTCCAGGTTTGAGGTGATTGGTTATGGATGTGCCACCTGCGTAGGAAACACAGCACCGCTGCCTGAATCTGTCGTAGATGCCATCAAACAGGTACGGTGTCAGTAATCTTAACGTGTGGAGCACAATAACGTATAATAATAATGCAATGTGCCACTCTTTGCTCATTAGGGCGATTTGATCGCTTGCGGAGTGTTGTCTGGAAACAGGCATTTCGAGGGACGTCTGTGCGACTGCGTGCGTGCCAACTACTTAGCCTCACCCCCTCTGGTGGTGGCCTACGCCCTCGCAGGAACGATCGGAATCGATTTCGAGGAAGAGCCGCTCGGTACGACTTAGCATGCGCCGTGTACTAAAAAAGCAAGCTGGAAAAAGTATTTTGATGATGATGACGTTTTGTAATTGTACGTGTAGGTGTGAACGGTGAAGGTAAAGAGGTGTTCCTGAAGGATGTGTGGCCGTCTAAAGAAGAAGTACAGCATGTAGAGGAGCACATAGTCATCTCCTCCATATTCACAGAGCTCAGGAGCAGGATGCAGGTAAATAATGGCGCTGTTGTGGGTTCGGGTTTGCGGTTGAGTTGATGATCCTCGGCTGCTGAAAACGAGCAACTCGGGGATTTGTGCACCATGGCATTGTCATGCTGGACCAGTGTTTGAAACTTGTACTGTATATGCAGTGAAGGGAATTTTTTGTGTTACAGCATACAGACATTCCTTACAAGCATCAGGTGCTTTTGGCTTCGTGGCAGCAGTATTATGTTATTAGTATTATAAGTAAGAACCACGTACGTTGACGTGTGATGGTCAGACATTTTGGCCTTCTAGTGTATCTTGTACATGTGTTCTAGGAATGCAACAAATCTCATTGCTGACATCTTGGATAATAGTTTTTTAGTGGGTGTAAACATAATTATAAACCTTAGAGATCATGTTTTAGACTGTATTCATTCCCTTAACTAGCTCGTTAGCCAACGTAGACAGTGGAGTACAGAAGTCTGAAAACGGTTTTAATAGAAAATATAACATTTTATTTTATTACAGAATAAATGACTGCCAACAATGCGAGTGAAAAGTCGAATATTTGGAATCTTTGCTTGAATTTCAGTCTTTCTTAGAATTTGGTTCGGATTTTTGCTTCAGTGACTGTGACAGGAGCCGAAATGAAGTGTAAAAAGCCTACAGAGCCGTTTAGCTCAAATCCATCAGCGTGCCATCTAATCGCACGCTTTAGAAGAAGTAGACGTTTAGTTGACATGAGGGCAAGTTTTTGTATAGACCTTTTGTATAATCGTTTAACATGAGCAATAGCACATGTGCTTACATATGAAATCGAGACCCACAAATAGTATGACCCAAGAGCTCAAACATTTACCTTTTTTGTTCTAAAGTGCCCCTATAATGGTTTATATTTTTCGGTTTTGAGAGTCCCCAACAACAGGTTTAAATGCATGCAATGTCAAAAAACACACTTTCTTAATTTTACAACGACACAAACGATTGTATTCTTTCCCACCTCCTCCTTTGCATGAAGCTGTTCTGCTCTGATTGGTCCCATTACCCAGGCGGTTGTGATTGGTCTACTGCGTACAGCGAAATTGTCCGACATTTGTACCGGAGCCTGTTGCATTGTGTGATTTTTGATTTTTCCAACTTTTAGAAAGGGAGCACGTTTTGGAACAACCTCGACGCTCCAGATGCCGTGTTCTTCTCATGGGATCCAAAGTCCACTTACATTCGCTGCCCACCGTTCTTCAACAAGCTTGTGAGTCACTTTACAGTTCACTTCGATTTGATAGTCACACTGACGAGAGTCGAGTGCCTGAGCTTTCCTTTCCCCCCCCCTTGTCTTTTGCACCCGTCAGTCTAAAGATGTGTGTCCTCCCGGGTCCATCGATAACGCACACGTTCTGCTTTTTCTGGGGGACAAAGTCACCACTGACCACATCTCTCCTGCCGGCAGCATCGCCCGCGTCAGCACAGCCGCCAAGTACCTACAGAGCAAACGGTAAGCACAGACACCGGGATGCTGCAGACTTGCAATAGCGTCATATTCTGCAGCGGAAGAGCAGACGGTTAGACTGTTTGTTGTTTTTAACATCGATTCGGACATGTCCTCCAGACTGACTCCTCGCGAATTCAACTCTTACGGCGCGCGGCGAGGCAACGATGCCGTGATGACCAGAGGAACTTTCTCCAGCATCAAACTCCTGAACCTCCTCATCGGCAAACCAGGCCCCAAAACCGTGCACGTGCCGTCAGGACAGACGGTGAGCTTCGGCGAAGTTTAACACAGCACCCACCTTCAGTTAAAGTGCACCGTGACACGTATTTACTTTCTTTTAAACACCACTGATCAACAGACCTGCCATTCGTTTGTTGTGTTGCCACCAACAACAGTTATTTCATGGTGTTTATTTTTACTTCCATGACTAAAATCTTTATTCTGTCACACTAGACTCTTATTCTTTTTCCTTAAAATGGTCAAATAAAGGTAAAAAGGGAAGCGTCAGGTGGGTTTTGTATAAGAGTTTGTGTTTGGAATTATTTAATTATTATTTGGTTCATTTATTATTTTTATTTATTTATTTAACTTGCTGCAGGACCTTTTTCATGTTCTACCACTAGATTAGCGTACATCCTTTTATTTGTTTTTCATTATTATTTTTTTTCTCTCCCGCAGCTCCAACAAGCCCCTTGTACATTTCAAGACGGAGGTTTTTGTAAGTTGTTGCTGTAACACAGTTTGTGTGTTTGATCTCATGTTAGCTGGACGTGTTCGAGGCGGCTGAGCGTTATCAGAGAGACGGCGTTCCTCTTATCATCCTAGCAGGGAAAGATTATGGCTCAGGCAGCTCACGAGACTGGGCAGCCAAGGGACCTTACCTACTGGTACATCTAGCGTGCACACACACACACACACACACGCGCACACACACACACCTTCTCCATATCTCCCTCTGTCAGTGTATTTGTCACCCCCGTCTATAGCCCTCCCATCATTCTACCTCTCCCGCTCATCTGTTTATCTATCTGTCTATTGCTCTTTCTTTCTTATTTCCCCCTCCCACTGTATATATCTGTCTCTCCCCTCATCTTTCCTTCTGTGCATCTCTCTCTCTCGCTCTCGCTCTCTCTCTGTCCCCTGTCTGTCTCTTTCACTTCGTATCTCTCCCGCCAGTATTTTCTGGCATTTTGAGCAGTGTCCTGTCTGTGGTTGCAGGGGGTCCGAGCGGTGATTGCTGAGAGCTTTGAAAGGATGCATAAGAACCACCTGGTGGAAATGGGCATCGCTCCTCTGCAGTTCCTCCCTGGTCAGACTGCGGAAAGCCTGGGGCTTTGTGGGAAAGAGAAGTTCTCAATCTCCATCCCAGAGCAGATCGTTCCTCAGCAAGAGCTGACCGTGCTGGTAGGACATCAGAGTCTCCCAACAAATCTGCTTTAGACCAGCGTATTACTTCATCAGAAACAAGTCAAACCAGCAGGATGGAACGTTGATGACGTTTCCAGCTCAAAGGTTTTGCTCTGTGGCTGTTGAAGAATAATTTGCTCATATCTTAAATCCTAAATATTAGATATTAACTGCAAAATCAGCTTCTGTACAAATGTTTGAGCACAATTGCTGTTTAAAAAAAAAAGCTGTTATAAAAGCTAGACTATTTTACACCAATCAGGCATCACAAGCGCAAAAACAAACATGCAAACTCCACGCAGAATGAACATGGGTGGGAATCGATCCCATGACCTTCTTGCCGTGAGGCGGGAGTGCTAACCACTCTGCCACCGTGTCGCCCAATTCTGTTGGTTAATTTGACATAAACAGGTCTTTAATGACCTAACCCTAAAATACCTGTTTGTGTTTTTAGACCAGCACAGGAAAGAGCTTCAGCGTGGTGACTCTGTTCGAGAACGAGATGGACGTGGCCTTTTACAGACACGGAGGCATTCTGAAATACGTGGCCCGCAGTATGCTGAAGTAACATCCCTCTCTCTCGCTCTGCTCTCAAATAATCCACACAATCCTCTCAGGAGCACTGAGCAGGAACCTTTGAACTAAGACTGCTGAACTCCAGCAAGGTTATGAAGAGCCATCATCGGCTCCGGGCTGAAGTCTGTGACGTTTATTGTTCGGTCCCGGGAATCTGTTGTTCTGGTTTTCTGCTGTCGCTCTTCCTAATGAGTCGTCTGCCAGAGGACATTTTAATGTTTTTTTTCCTCTTAATCTCTCTGCTGTTTTGTTCTCTCAATTCTGCCACATTGATGCGAAAGAAACCCAGACGTCCTTGAAACCTTTTGTGTTGACTCCGGTTCAACCGCCGATGCACGTTTGCAGTGCCTGTTCAGCACGGCGGTGGCAACCTTGTGAGTAATCGTAGGAAATGGTGCTAGGCTCTTACGATATCCGCACACGTCTGCGTTTCTCCGTATATATTCTTTGTCTTGCTTTAGCGCTTGATGGCCATGACACAGAGATTCCTTTTTATGTTGTTTATGTACCAGATGTCCATTAGAGTTTACAAAGTTAAACATGATGTCTGACCTCAGTAAGTAACCCAGTCCTTACCGTTCTGAGACTAGATGTATTGTTTTATTTATTTTTTATCCGATCCAGCGTAAAATGTTTTTTGACAGAACAGACCGTATCTAGCTAAAAAAAAACCTTCATTAATATTATTAATTATTCAGCAGTGCATCATGTTTAAATTTTTACATGAGCGCCTGATGAGAGATGTCATATTTACGGATGTAAATATGTCTGAATTTAAAACAGATCCTCACCACAGGCAAATAAAAAAAGAAAAGAAAAATCAGTTTGGTTTCACCATCCTGGTTTAACACAAACTGGAAATTGGAAAATGGCTTTGGTTTAATATTTTACACCTGAGAATTATGAGAGACACACATGCACACATTTATAAGTAAGCAAGATTCTCCTTATGTTCATACTTTGCATAATCTTTGTATGTTTCTTGGGGGGAAGGGGTTTTAACTGATTGGTTTACTTGGTGATGAACCAAGCAGTTGATCTCCATTCAACATTGCTGCTTTTCATTCATTGTTAAATAATTCAAAGATCTTAATTTAACCTGCAGTTTTATTTCAGACACTAGGCATTCGAATGCTGTTATTTCTCAGAAACGAAGCACTTGAATTTGGAGAAACGGACTTTCAATGTGTAGTAGATCGCCGTGTTAAATTTCTATCAATGCAGAAGTCAACTTTAATTCAAATGTGGTTAGGAAGCAGAGAGACAAACAAGCAGGCCATTAAGAGGATTTTCTCTTTAAAGCCACTAATTTAAGATGGCCCCCAGCATCCAAAAATTTTTATTATGCCAAAACAGTGATGACTGTGATTTTTTTTATAGATTCCTTGTCTTAGCTCTTTTTTTTAATTTAATTTTATGCATCTAAAACCTAACAAGTGCCAAGAGAAGTAATGGTGTAGAGTAGTTCTGGTAGTTGTGCTGATCCTAAAGTTTTGCACCATTCGTATAAGATGACTGTATGCACCATGCAACAGGAGAGACGATTTGTGGAAGGGGGCGGGGACACTTCTGTTAAGGCTTGAGTGTTGTAAATCATTTTTAATAAACATTATTAAAAACATTTGTTATCATCTTTCCTCAAATTGACTAGTCGGGACCGACAGTAGAAGGGCTGGACTCCCTAGAAGTTTTTATCTGACTGACATTTAAAGCGACCAACCACAGTGGGATTTATTCATTAAATCTCTGTCTCTGAAATAGTATGTAAATCTTGAAGGAGTATTTCTAATAAAGTGACCAGGGAGCTATAACATGAAAACCATCCACCTGATAGCAGGGCTGGATTAGCCAATGGGCATTATGGGCACAGGGCCAGGCGGCCAAGCGAGAAGAGGAACTTTATTCTTCAGAAGGGCAGATAGCTTCCTTGTCCCATTTTCCGACTGATGAGGGTTCGTATCCACCTCTTGTCGAGCTCCCTGTTCTCCCTTTTCTCATTACTTTTCATATCTTAAAGGCATTTATTTGCTATTAATGATTAGAAAGTGAAAATAAAGTCCCTAATGAATTAAATTAGAATAAATTATTTTTAAGTAGGTTTGGAGATACCCAATTTACTCAATAGTGCAATTCTTTTGTTTATTATCATTTTTTTTTTACATTTTGGATAATGACACCATATACAGTATAACCAATAAAAAAAGCATGTGTTCTAAAAATGTATCATTAATTTTAGTTGGACAAGACCTACCAGTCAGTTTTACATTTAAAGCGTAAAACATTATAGAAAAATCTAGGGTTCTAAACAAAACTATCATTAGCTTGATTACTTATTCATGATTTTATACTATTTGTAGGTCTCCATTTAAAAATGTAAGCACACGTATGACAGTGAACTGCTTTGTACAAAAGGTCAGTGGACTGATAGACACTTCAATAGTGTTTGTGATACTAATGGGGTTTTAATTGTTTTTGAGTACATGAATAAGAGGGCTTTCAGAAGATGTATTTTTATTCCAATGCTTTTGTTCATGTTTGGATCGGACTGACTGCACGATCTAACGGCGAGTGTGAGTCGCGCTGGTAATTCAGCCTCCGGCCGCTTGGTGACGCGGTGGCGAAATGACACGCGGCTGTAAAGTAAAGCGCAGCTTCCCCGCCGGCCAGGCAGCATCTCCGGCGAGAACAACACAGTACTGTCAGGTAAGTCGCTAATGTTTATTCGACTTAAATACGATGATAATAAAATATACGCGAATTAAATTAAAATAAATGTTTTTTTGACACTTTAGCGCTACATATGTATGCGCGCGCCGTGCGTGTGTATATATACACACATACATTTCTTGACCTTCGCAGTAGAAGCAAAAGTTGCTGCTTCATGCTTGCTCAGCCTGTTAGCTTCCCCTCCATTGAGCCGTTTTCGTTGAATTCATGTAGCACAACTGCACTGTTAGCGCTCCAAAATGTTTGATATAATACCTTAGAAAGAACTGAGTTTATATTTGGCTGGATTTTAATCAGCGGTGTTGACTAGTTAGCATGTTGACAATGCTAACTTAATAGCTAGCCAGTTACTTTCTGTTTCTATTTCTTCCGGTTTGCTCAGGTTCGTCACTGCTTCTTTCACACAGCAGCTCCTTTTTTCCTTCTGTGTTGTTGCAGGATTGTTAACAAAAGTCGCGATGGTAAGTCTTATGCTTCAAATCTTGAGTGCGAGTTATTTGTTTGCGTGTCAAAATGAATAATGAATCATTTGTGGCTTGTGTATGAGAGAGAGAGATCTGATAATGTCTGTTTTTGGGTAGTCTCGAAGATATGATTCAAGAACCACCATCTTTTCCCCTGAAGGTTAGTATCCTTTCTTGCCAAGTTTAACAGCTACATGATTTTAAGATTTATTTATGTAATCATCATAATCAATCAATAATAATCATTATTATGATTTAGCACTCATAATCTTACCTAATGTTATACAGGACCCATTTCACGTTTCTGTAAGAAATGTTCTCCATATCAAATTCAATGTATCGTTCACTGACATATTTCCACCGTCTCCAACAGGACGTCTCTATCAGGTGGAATATGCTATGGAAGCTATCGGCCACGCTGGCACCTGTCTAGGGATTTTAGCCAACGATGGCGTGTTGCTTGCAGCGGAGAGAAGGAACATACACAAGCTACTGGATGAGGTGTTTTTTTCCGAGAAGATCTATAAACTTAACGAGTAAGTGGCGTTAAATTGTTATGTAATGAACACTTTAGATAAAAAAAAAGGCATGCATTGATTTGTCTGTTAGCTAGATAAGCATACACCAATTAGATTTCCGTTGTCACATGCCAAGATTTGTGAGATAACTCCCAAGCGTACTCTAATGCCTGGAAGGGATCCTATCGAACGTCTGGAGAGCGATATCTGCCAATAATCACATTTTAGGACTCGATCGGTAGTCACTAAACTTGGCTAATCTTGAGAACCGATCTTTGTATTTATTTTTGACTTATGTTAGGTATCCTGGTATGTATTGTGTAATACATAAACCCCATTCTAAAGGCATATTAAAATGTATGCTGATTGTTTGATTATTTTGTACTCTGTTAAAACAATGGCTACAATATATTAAATAAAGTTTTACATAAAGTTTTACATATATAAGTATTACATAGTTACTGTAAGAAAGTAAAACACATAAAAATATAACAAAAGCAACATCTATAATATTACTTTTTTTAATTCAGAGAGCTTACTTAAGTTATATAAAGCTTGAAACATCTCGATCAGTATCAGTCAATCAACATGGCAACATTAATACTCTGTATCAGCTGCAAAAATCCTGATCAGAGCATTGCTAGTGCCTGGTAGTGGAATATAACCGGCAATAAACGTCTCTGGATATCGTGTAGAGATGATGGTTATATGACGCGAGCCTAATAATTTTTTTTTGTTACAGAGACATGGCCTGCAGTGTAGCAGGAATCACATCTGACGCTAACGTCCTCACTAATGAACTCAGGCTAATTGCACAGAGGTGAGAGAAAGCACAATGAGAAAAATTTACATTGCAACTCTATATCAAACATCCAGCACATAGCGGCCTGTTTGAATTTCACCATTGAGTACTGTGTGTGTGTGTGTGCGCGCGCAGGTATCTCCTTCAATACCAGGAGCCCATCCCCTGTGAACAACTGGTTACAGCTTTGTGTGACATTAAACAAGCCTATACACAGTTTGGAGGTATCACCTTTATCCACTTGAGAACGTTTCCTCTGTTAAATCCTGATGAGCGCTTGAGGAGTGAACTCTGCTGTTGTGTTTGGGTTTGCAGGGAAAAGGCCGTTTGGTGTGTCTCTGCTCTACATGGGCTGGGATAAACATTATGGCTTCCAGCTGTACCAGAGCGATCCCAGCGGAAACTACGGTGGCTGGAAGGCAACATGCATCGGCAACAACAGCGCAGTAAGTGCTTCTGCACACTCAAGTTCAAGTTTATTGGTCAATACAATATAAATACATCGTATGGTACAACATACAGTGAAATTCTTTAGTGACTAACTGTCCGTTTGCTATAAGAGGGGGAGGGGGGAGGGAGAGAAGGTACTGCTACGTATCTACTGTATATATTAGGAAAGGATTTAAAAAATATGTATATAGTAGACAAAACGAAAAAAAGATTTGTGCATGATAATTACATATACGTAATTATGCTGTAAAC
>JAOUQX010000009.1:2062576-2074654 GCA_028566295.1 Liobagrus marginatus | reverse complement strand
GTGAGTGAGTGAGTGAGTGAGTGAGTGAGTGAGTGAGTGAGTGAGTGAGTGAGTGAGTGAGTGCCCTCCCTGTGGTAGGTTGAGACTCTGTCTAAGGTGTCCTCTAAGATAACATCTAGACTCCCTATATCCCTGTGTAGGATAATAAGTACAGTAAATGGAAGGTTGGCACTCCCGATTACCCTATGTAGTACAAACAGTTCCAGTAGTTTCTCACTATACATGACCCTGTGTAAGAGAAACAGTACAAAAAAATGCTTCAAAACGCTTTGTTTCTAGGCCCGCGATAAAAGCCCTGACTTTAAGGCACAGCGTTGATGATTAGAAGGTCATGGGTTCAAGCCCCAGCACTACGAAGCTGCCTGTTAGTCCCTTAATAAAAGGCTATTATTAGCCCTTTCTGTTCCAGGGGTGGCATTATATAAAATGGCTGACCCTGTGCTCTAAACTCAACTCCATGACTAACCGTTCACTGTGCTCTAGTGTACAGTGTATGTCACAAATATATCCAGTTTCCTTATTCATTTATTTTACATCGCAAGAGTGTAGAGGCCCTAATTCACAAAACATCTGTATTGCATGCTTAGAAACAATGGGTCAATCTTTTCCTCCCAGCTGCAACAGAGTGATGTCACATCCTCCCTTTATTGTGTTTCCCTTCTCTTGTCTTTGTGCATAACAAGCTGGCCTACATCACCTTCATCATTGGACACCACAGGACGCAATAGCAACCTTGGTGTCCTTTGAACCGTTGTGGTCTGGTGAATGAACTGAATGAAACATTTCTGTGCTGGAGGATTTAGACTCCAAGTGTTTTATACTCAGAGAGAAGTATGGCAATAAGTCATTGATGAAAATAAGCAGTGGGCTTATGCAAAAAGATCGCACAGGGGCAAAGGAGGACATACTTGGAGGTGTGTCATGTTGCGTCTGTCATAGCAAATCAAACTCACAACCAAATGATCACATCCCACATGAGACTTTGTTAGTTATAAATCTAATTCTAGGGTTTCTAAGTTCTAAGTCTAATGGTCAGGCAGTCAGTCAGTCATTGTCTAGAGCTTATCCGTTCAATGACACGAGGCGCAGGAGTCTATCTCAGCTAACTTAGTGTGTGAGGTTAATCGCCAGTTAATCACAGAGCTAACACTTAGAGACAGACAACCATTCACACACACATTCACTCCTATGGACAATTTAGAGTAGCTAATTCACCTATACCCAATCGCATGTGTTTGGAGGTGGGAGAAAACCGGAGTACCCGGGGAAAACCCACGCAAGCACGGGGAGAACATGCAAACTCTACACAGATAGACCCTGGGCGGGAATCGAACCCATGCTCCCATGACCTTCTTGCTGTGAGGCAGGTGTGGTGCTAACCACTTTAATAAATTTTTACTTTAAGATGTTGTCCTTTTCACTTCCCGTCCAGGAGTTCCGCCAGGTTGCTGTTAAGTACCATGGATTAATCAAGAGCTCATAATGACTCATACCTTGTGCGCACCTCTTCAGCCCCAGCTCCATTCAGGCATTTCTTTTTCATTTGAGTTCCATTTACGCCGCTACCTCTCTCTGAAGAGCGGCCAATCGTTAGAGGGAGGAAGTTTGCAGCTCACAGAGGCAAATGAAGCAGAAGAATTGACTGTGTGGAAAGGGATGCAGTGAAGCGGAAGAAGCTACCTCGGGGGAGCGCTAAAAGCCTGAGAGCTCCAAACACCAGTCCTGTACATAGCCCTACAGACATTTTGTTTCCAGCAAATCACAGTCTGCAGCATTCTATCATGTATGGCCTTTACACAGTCAGACAGACTGCCGAGCGAATAACAAACCCTGCCTTTGGTATTATGATGGTCAGGCTCTTATTTAGGCAGTAATATATTTGTAGAGTATGATGCCTGCTATGAGCTATAAGGCCATTTTTGACTTGTTTCACTTAAGACGTAGTGAATAATACGCAGAATGGTGTGTGATTTGACTGTGATTCAGACAGTGTCTCTACTGCAATGGCCACTCTGTGGTCTTATCAGTAATCGTCCTTTTAATGTTCAATAGACGTAAATTCAAGCTCATAAATCAAGCTCGTAATTCAAGATTATAAATTTAAGGTGCTCATTTAGCTGTATAAGGCATTTAAAACACTGCATTAGTCAGAAAGTTGTGTCCTTTTACATATCTGCGGTTACAAATTAAATATATAGCTTAAATATAAGCTGCTCTCACACAGCTCTCACACAAACACACACACACACACACACACACACACACACACGGCAGATCCCAGTCACCTGCCAGCCCACCATGCTGAAAACACAACTGACAGGCTGGTCCATGTAAGGAGTTGAGCAAAACAAGTCTTACTTTATCTGTCCCTCATCCATGCCTTCGTCTGTTTTAAGCCAAGAGCGCTCATGCTGTTCCAGCTCTCAGGAGTTATTCCTGGGTGCTGAAACACCATCCATAAAGTGGTTCCATAAATTACAAAAGCTCAATTAAGATATTACAAAAAATCTGTAATGATGCCATGCCATTATGCCATCTCATTGAGTTTGGTGAGATATTGGAAATACCTGTTTAATGATGCAGAACGTTCTAGAGTTACAAAGAAGGCAGAGTTGCTGATCCATGGATCCAGGCTTTAAACCTAAACTCAGGTTATTATCTGGACTGAGTTATTCCTGTCCATGAGAGATTCCTTTAGTTTGTCTGGTTTTTCTTCAGCTCCCAAATCCATCCCAGTGTGTAAAGGTGATGACATGGTGCTATCTTTTCCATCTATCGTGTGCCTGCCTAACAAAGTCTTTATGGAATAGACTTTAAAAGTGCTTACTATAGAAAACTGAATGAACTATCTGCCAGGTGGATTCAAATCCAAATCTGTGGAAACAGGTTAAGGTTTTGATTTTAATCTTGATTATTATTTTTTTGATTCACAATTTATTTATAGTCACACAAATGTTCGCAAAGCACATAATTTAATCTCCAGGCTGATCCATCTCACGGGATTAATTAGCATAAGTGTAACACCTGTATAAGTGTTGATGTACTGTTATTGTTGGTGTACATGTATTGCTACACATGGGGACATGAGAGGTTATAAGCACATATTAAAGTCCATGTGGTGTATGCGATGGTTTATTGAACATGGCTCAAAATTTATCCCACAGCCCCAGTTCTGCGCTTCTACTGATAAAAAGACATGCACTCTGAGTGTAACAAGAACTACAAGAACACTTGCTATTTACCCTGGAATCCTTTGATGTCCAGAAGTTTTTTTCTCCCTAAAAGGACTGAGAGCATTCGATCTCTTATGAAAAAGCCCCTTTTAAATCATCAGACTAATAAACAACTCACAAGCTTGCTTGACCGTACGGCCTGGTGAGTCACAGCCTGATTTTCCACGTCGATAAGTTAAACTGACTAGTTTCAACTGCCAGCTCCTTTATATTCCCCCCTCGCCCTACTGTTTCGCTGAGGAATATATCTCTTCCCGAGCTGTGATTGAGGCCCCACGATCTCCTGATGGGCTACAAAGTAAACAGCGCAGTTTTAGCACGTCTTTGCAGTTTTAAACTCCATAAAAGGTCTTGCTGCACTCACCCTCATACTCTTTACATTGTTGTTCTGGGAGAGCGAATGCTTATTTTCCGTCGCACTTGCCCATGAGCTAATAATGTCTTTGCAAGATAACATTCAGTCATTAGCTACAGTAGGTTTCTGTGAAAATCAGAAACACAAATCAATTAAAATGTTTTCATATTCATATCATCAATGCTGAATTCAGTTGGAATTTGAATTTTTGTTGTGTGTGTGTGTGTGTGTGTGTGTGTGTGTGTAAGAGATGAGGTTTATAAAATATGACTAGGATACAGATTAAAGGAATGATACTGAATTACAGTTCAATTTAAAGATTTAAGGGCATGAAGGCATACTAAGCTCTTAAAACAGGCAGCACTTCAATGCACGACTTTAAGTTTGTAAAAGTTTTTTGCTGAGCTCGGCAAATTTACAATACGAAAGGCAAAACAAGTTCAAAAGATATACAGTTAGTATTAATGCTAATGTGGAAGCTCTACTAAAATATAAGTAAAGCAGTGTTTGAAGTAGGCAGGAACAGAAAAATGTGATTGCCGGACATGTAGTAAGCTGGAGAATATCGCGGTGATGGCAGAGGAAGTCAATATAAATGTCTCCAAAAGGCTTTTGGCAGTGAGTAGCATAGACAGAGGTTGCTGAAACAATTGAGAAAGCACCTTAAAAGGAGTAAAGCTGCACTGTATAAACCATAGCGCGATCTCTGTGTGCACATCTACTGTACTCTGAGCACTTTTTTTAGCCAGAGTTTACAGAAACACCGTTGCTTTGCCATGTTTTGTATCGGCTACAGTAGATTGCACATCATTCTGGACAGCGCACATGCTCACAAACTGTAATTATAATAGAATGTCAGGAATAGATAATAAATAATTGCCAAAATCGGCTGATTCTTTTTTTTAAAACCTTAAATTTCATTTTTTGACCCCTCACAGTGACATCATATAGCAGGGTTTTATATAGCTAGGGACCTTTTAATCTTGTTTATTTATTCCTATAGCTTTAGTGATTAGGTTATTCTTGGCAGTGGCGGTTATGGCATGGTGTTGCGAACAACAGATCTATAAAGCTGTCAGCTGACTTTCATAAATGAGTCTATCATGAAATTCAAAGCTACAATTTTAACAGTTTTTGGTGTGTTCACTTTATTTTGACCCTGGCTACTCCGGTTTCCTCCCGCCCTTAAGCACATGTGATTGGGCATAGGTGAATGGTTGTCTGTCTCTAAGTGTTAGCCCTGCGATTAACTAGTGATTGTCCAAGGTGTACCCCGCCTCATGCCCTAAGTTTGCTGGGATAGACTCCAGCGCCCCCACGACCCTGAACAGGATAAACGCTAGACAATGACTGAATGACTTCCTTTCGACGATCCAATTCAAAGCTTTCTGCATACTGAAGATCATTCGTTAAAGATGCTCTCACAAATTCAGATCCTCATAAAAACAGTTCAACTTCAATTGGCTTTGTTGAGAATCGGTCGATCGACTGGTTCATTTGTCTCTTTAGATGGTTTGTATTAGCTTTAATTCAACCTCACTAACACTTTAACAACCTCAACCTCACTACATTGTCCTCTCGATGACCTCTGCATCTTAGAATCAACCGCTCCACCATGGAACAGCTGATGTTTTGTGCACTTAGCCATCCATAACCATAACATCTACATACAATCTCATTGGATATCAGCCTTTCATTAGTCTGACATCATGCCAATCTGTGCAGGGTAGCGGTATACTGTTATCACTGAAATAAAATATTTCCAATGGTTTGTAGCTTCGAAAAACTTGAAGTGAAATGAAAAACTCATTTTAGGATCCATGCTGAAAAGGAAATGACAAACATGATGAAGAAATTAGCTTTTTCTACAGTTTCAATTTTTAGGCACACATTAAAGACAGCCCTTACATATCCCACGTTAGACCAGGAAGATCGCTGCTTATGCTCTCTTGGAATTCCAGATGAAATCCAGAGAAACTGAGTGACAAGTACATTCATTCGGATGTCAAACAATGTCTCCCTGATTTGCTGTGTCCTGCTGTACCTGTGATATGTATCCGGTCATGCTAAGGATTCCTGAGCATCTATAAAAGTTTCCACTGTCTGGAAAACATTTGACTTATTTGGTTTAACAGAGTATATCGGTGTCACTGATTTCCTAATAAAAGTCTCAGGTGACCGAACACGTTAATCTTTCCCGGCACTTTGTTTAAATATGTAGGTTTTATAATGTTTCCCCGCCGTATGATAAGACGTGTTTAAATTATTTATTTACAGAGGAATGCATAGACAACACAGTACTGAAGTACAGACTGTTCTGGGCTTCATGTGTCTCAGTGTGAAAGCTCTCAACTTTTATCTGTGTCTGTGATGGGCATGTGACACGGTTGTTGTTGTCATTTTTTTATACCCCGTGTGAGGTGACAGCATGACAGCATGGGAGACAGGTTTATCGTTATCTGCTACATTTACATATAAGTAGAGAAGAGATTGCAGCTCAAAGTATGTCCATGCGGCTGAAGCAGTAGTGGTGGTGGTTGGGGGGAATAGTGGTTAGTAGTCCAGCTGACCATTCTTGAATGATCAAAAAATGGTCATAAAATTAGAAAATGCAAAAAATGCTTTAAGAAAACTGTAGTTATACTGAATGAATTAATTACAATAAATGGACCTGATTATTTCATGTTTGATTGATTTTGATCTGGCATATGGACGTTAAGAAATGGTCACTTTAACTTTCACCACAGATTCTACTGGAGGCCTCGGAGCCTGAAAAATATCCATGAACAAATTCTTCTTTGCATAGGAGTCTATCAGAAGAAAGTGACCTTGACCCTGTGGAGGTTTTCAGGAGTTTTAATCGTCAGCTATGAAGAGAATGGTTACAGGAGGAAATAATTAATTAATTAATAATCCCTAATTACTATGCACTGGGGGGAGTGTACACTGTGATAATGAACACTGTTGTGAAATGTAAAATGGCCTACATTTAACAACCCCATTGGTTAACACTATCCCCTGGTATAACCGTCAGCACCCGGTATAAGCCTCAGCCCCTGGTATGGCGTCGATCTCCAGCGGTGGAGGCGGTTCTGAGTCGGCCGGCTCAGGGCCCGCCGCCGCGTGCGCCAGTTTCAAGAACGAGGCGCTACCCAGCCAGACTGGTTTCAAATCAGTATTAGTAGGTGAATGAATTAAAGTCACCTACTCAGGAAGAATGTGACCTAGGTGTCTATCATTATCTAGCTAGTTGGTTGATATAGGTTTCAGGTGAGCTACTGCAAAATAAATGGACAGAAAGCTAAGCCTGAGGAACTATTAGCTAGCAAGCCAACTACTGATTGTTAGCTATCCAAGTTTGAATTGAAATTGCATACACATACATAAATAAATTAAATTATATTTGATGTTATTATCGCTTTTTTAAAATAATTTATCGTTATTATTATTGCAATTATAACAGTACGTTTAGCTATGTTCACTAGCAGAACAAAGGCAAATTGCATTAAGTTAAATATGCATGTTTTGGTCTTTCTTTTGGGACCCCCTCACCTTTGACAGCTAGTATTCGAGAGATTTTTAGGTAACAAATGCTGATGCCAGATTAGCCTAAAATAAGGAAAAGGGGCTTTCTGATACTAGTGAAGGCGGAGGAGAGCGGAGAGTGAAAGCATGCTCCCTCATTTATTCATCTCAGCGTCCAAATTCAGAGCAACCTCTTGTTTTTCCATCACTCTTGAAGGCTTTAAATAGCATTGAAAAGCATGCTAGAATTTAACAGCGAAGACTGATTACGCAGCTACCCACAGCAACAGCAATAGAACATAAATGGCCAAATATGGAGAATCACTGATGAATAAACAGCTGAGTTCAGGACACCGCTTTTAACCCATGTCCAACTTACACTCTTTTGATGTTTATTTAAGGTGGATTATGTGTTTCCTCCGAGCATGCAAAATGAGAATTAGGTGTAAAGGCAGAAAGTATAGAGAAAATCTATTTTTAGTTAGACAGCAAGAAACACCAGCAGGTCAATGATTAAAAAGCAGCCGAATATTTCCAGAGCCTCCCTTTGGCGTGCCCCACCTTTCCCTGATTATGTTCTTACACAAAGTCAGGAAGCTGTCTACTGTTTGCTGTTGAAACATAAACTCTCCCTATATACTTACAAAGTAACCTGGAATCATAACCTGGAATACCGCCTCATGCTGTCAGGTTGACATTGTCTATAATTCAGAGACGTAATCATTATTTCGACATTTCTGGACTATCATGCCACTGTTGCTTTGTATGTCAACTTGACCAGACATATCACACCATCATCCAATTTCTGTCACGTTATGACATCATTAGTTTATTCCGTTGTTTAAAATAGCCAGGCCAGTGTCAATCATACTGTAACAGCCTCTGTATGTTACCGTAATTTATAGAAATTTGTGACTCAGGGAAAGCCAATAGGCTCTTTCAAATGTTTCCCTGTTTCTATACTAAATGTACCGGTATATATTTTTTTCTTTTTAAGTCTCTTACAACTATAATAAATGTATACACAGCCGGAGTTGTTTATGATCAGTGCAAAGGGGGAAACCGTCTAATGGCAGGAAATGGAATGCTTGTGAGGGAGGGCCTGGGTTTCCTCCCACATCTTAGCTGCACAAAATAGTCCATGAATGCCTAACCCTTTTGGGATTTTTTAAACCCTTTCATTTTCAGACCTTATCTTTGTCTAAGAAATAAAAGGTCCATGAGAGGGGCAAAAAAACAACAACCCACAACTGTATAATTCCTTGATTAGTTTATTCAAACAGTATTGAGTTTCAGGCTATAATTTTTTACTGCATCTCATACACACATTAAAACTATTTCATTATTTAAAGATTTATATTCATAATGGATTCATCTATATATTTTAATATAAGGCAAATATTATTTAATCCATCTTGAATCAAGACGTTTTAATCATTTGTAAATGTCAATTTTTAAAAAATATATTACGGCGCAAGTTGAAAAAATTTAAACTTCAATCAATTAAAAGTTGGCGTGTATAGCAATGACAAGTGATTAATAAATACAAGAGATCAAAATTAATTAACCAACAAAATTACTCATTGGTAAAACTATTATTTCCTGACTATTTGTATTCTTATACCTAATACCACTTTAATTGCATTTCATTCATTGGTTTATTACAAGTTACACAAAATAATATTTATATATTACATACAGGACACAATTCATCGCCCTTTTTAAGGTTGGTTCTTTTCCTTAAGTACATTGCTTCACAAATCATTGTGAATTCATGACAAGCTTTATGGCTTCATGGTCTGAAATCAGCAGTCACATAATCACTATCCAATATTTTCTTTCAGGAGATACCTTTTAGTCAGCAGTGGGTCATGCGCAAAGACTGACTGATTAACTGTGACTGTATCTTTCTCTCTCTCTCTCTCACTCTTACACTCTCATACAGGTTACAGGTTTTTTTAAACTCCTGTGCTATTTATTAGGAGATAAGTAAAAAAAAGTGAATTTGTTACATTGAGTAACTTCATATGAAATTATATAAGTTAGAAATTGAGTTGATTTGTAATTAATCTGGTTGAAAAGGCTTTATGTAAATACAGTTTCTTAATTGAGCTTGATCCAAATTAAAATGTTCTTGAAATTAAAGGGATCAACGATCATATCATCTGATATGATTTCACTATTAGATTTAAAACATGCACAGTGGTTTATATGTTTATTACCTTCACACATTTGTTTGTTCTAAACTAAAAAAACAGTTTTTACCAGGTGCTTTTGTGGGATGAATATGACATAGAACCTTAAGTATTACTATTCAGAGTGGAGCAAGACATTTTTTTACGTTTATTCTGATAAATTAAGGATGCCGTTGTGTTATCTAAATGGAGAAAAGGGATGAAGGGAAGAACAACGCAAGGCAGAAAGTTTTGGTGGTAGCGCACAGATCCGCCCTCTGTGTGCGTGTGCGCGCGCGCGCGCGCGCCCGCCCGCGTGTTAGGGGCTGATCAGGCAGTGGGCCGGGCCTAGCACCAGCTGAAGTCCATCTGCAGCATTGCTTCACTTTCCTCCACCTTTAATCTGATTGATCAGCGAATGGAAGAACAGAGGAGCAGCACGAGCGTCGAGAAATCTTCACCGTTTACATTTAACCTGTCTTCAATTTCTCTCCTGATTGAATTGAAACTTAAACAAGCTTGATGTGAGCAAGGCAGGGGAAAACCAAGCAAAAAAAAAAATCACTTCTTTTTCCCTTTTCTCACCCTCACAGTGCACTTCTCCACTACATCACCTTTAACTTTTGTTTTTGCTTTGTTTTTTATTTAATTTTCTGGTACCTCCTTGGATACTTTGGCTTACAGCACGGCTTCACCTGGGCACGTCTTTTCCTGAAGTCTCACCAAACGACACCAAGATTTTCTTCTGGCAACTTTAACGCAAGTCAGGGCCAAAATCCAGAAAAGAACAGAGAAGACAAATCCACCGACAGGGAAAACAAACGAGAAAAAAAGTTACTTGTCTCCTTTTGCGTAAAGAAGCGTTAACGTTACACAATGAGTCTCAATTCAGATTCTGAGCCGAACAACAGTGTATCATTAGAGGAGGAGGTAAGGGATAAAAACGCTACTCTTTAAAACAGTTTGTGTGTTTCTGCGCGACGGAGCCGGTTACGATTTGTGGAAACTTTTCCTTTCATTTTCTTTTTTTAGTTTTCTTACACATAGTTTTGATGGTTTATAGCCTAGCCACTTCTTGTAGTTTAGACTTCTAAGCTTTACTAGTAAAACCTGTTTCCTGGTTAGTAATTTATTCGAAATGTCCGCGTGCGCGGTTTTGGCTCTTGAAGGCAGCACAGGTGTGTGAATACTTTCATGGTCGCCGTTTTGTTCCGAATTTTGTATTTACTCGTTTGCCTCGAAGAATGCGAGTTGAAGGGGGAAATTGTTCTCTGTGTAGTCGGGTGATTAATTAATCTCCACTCAGAGGGTGTATAAAGTTGTTTTGTGGCGTATCACTCGCTAACTTTATCTTGTTTAATTAGTTCTCGGTCTCACAGCGACTGCTAGTAAGTAATCAATGTCGAATTTGTACTTGTCGCAGAGAGGAATTTTCTTTTTTTATTAACAGGAGTTAGGTTAGATTTACTTTTCCTTTAAAGTTCGCCGAAAGTGTCGATGACTTGCACTAAAAAAAAGGTTAAGTGTAATTGTGACCTTTAAGGTGGATTTATATATCTTAAATCAGTTTGTATATGACTGATACGAATAGTGCACAGTACCTTTTGTTTCAATAGGGAACCACCACAAGGGATAGTTTTTATTCAGTGCTATACCTTTTCAAGGAAGCGGGTAGCATTTATTTGTTTACACACTTATTTATGAACATTTTTGTAAAAATAACCTAAACATTCCTTGGTGAGCTGGAGCTTTTGGTTTAGTTGGGTAAATACTAATTTGCCATTAATTTAATCAATTAATAGAAAAAAGTTAATCCGTTGAATGTCATGACAAATGTGCTTGCGGTTAAAATGTTCATTGGAAGCTGGAAAGAACATGTCTGAAGATCCTGAAATCTTGTCCAGTCTTCCAGTCACCTCTGGCCCCTACACTGGAGGGATTTCCTGCTGCATGTCTGCTCTGTTTAGTTTCCCCCATTATTTTGCAAGAAGCTAAAAGAAACTGGTCTCTCAGCAGCGCTTTTGTCTCGCCTGCAGGACAAGTCACGGTGCAGATCTGCTCGATGTTAGTTGTGTTGTATTTTATTACATGTACAGCGTTTGTCAGACGCTGTTATCCAGAGAGACTTGCGTCTGAGCAGTTGAGGGTTATAAGGGCCTTGCACAGCGGCCCAGCGATGGTAGCTTGGCAGTGCTGTGAATCAAACCACGGTGTTCAGATCAGCAGTCCAACACCTTAACCGCTACCACTTCCCCTTTATTATCGTCTGAACATCAATTTGTCCTGGATTAACGATTTACAGCATTCTTTCTAGTTCCTGTAGTTCAGCTATTTTGAGATGGTTCTCTGTAGATGTCTGAGTTTTGCGGGGTTTGTTGTTCAGGGTAGAAATGTGCTGAAATCAGGCCACATGCTGCGTTTTCTGATCCATCGTTTATTCTTATTTAACAGGTGTTTTTGACTAAATGAGATGCTAAAAAATCTAAACATGTCATGCCAAATTTGATTATAGTGTGCTTTATTCAGCAGGGTTTTCACTATTTTAAGACCTAGTTTGTGCCCAGTGCTTTTCAGGCCATTCACGCTGATTCACTGGGAGATTATTCACAGCTCGGTCTAGGGCAGGGGTGGGCAAACTTTTTGACTTGCGGGCCAGAATGGGTTCTAAAATTTGACAGGGGGGGCCGGGCCAGGAGCATTTGGACACACAATGTAATTTATCAAACCCGGGGATTGAAATGTATGAAAAACAGACACAATTGAAGGTGCAGATTTAATGAAATCAACATTT
>JAOUQX010000009.1:1999794-2010232 GCA_028566295.1 Liobagrus marginatus | reverse complement strand
TGAATGAATATAATATACAAGTTTCACTTTTTGAATGGAATTAGTGAAATTAAACAACTTTTTGATGATATTCTAATGATATGACTAGCACCTGTAAATCATGCAATACGCAGAAGTGTCCCTGCAAAATTTATATACTTACAGCCATCATATTGAGATCATTAGACCATGGCATTCTCTCGATGTACTTTTACTTAATTATGTATTGCCTTTTATTTATTTCTTTATTTATTTATATTTAAATTGGTATTGTGAACATGGATGTATTTATGATTAGGACATATAATAAATCGGTTTATGGTAATAGGGATTTATAAACAACTAATCGAGTTCAATACGTTTCATTTCCATCATCTGTCGTCAGTCCCTCGACTCCTTATCGGTGTAGCCCTCTCTCTGTGGAAAAAAAAAAGGCTGGGTCAGAATTTGTATGCAGGTGATTAAATTTTGCCCTCACGTTTGGTTTTATAAATCCCACCATTTTCATAGGAACTACGCGGCATGTTTTGTGCTTACGCAACGGTTATAAATGAGGCCCCTGGTTTCGTTAAACTAATTGTTGGCTGATTACTTCAAACTGAGCTCCTGCCTAATCCCAGTCCACACACTGTCACTACCTCTGCTTCCCGCTGTGGAGTATAAGCATGATTTGTAATTTCTTGTGCAACTGTACATCTTAACAACAATTACACAAAATGATTGGAATAACGTCCATCAGGCAGTAAAAACACAATGTTCAAAAAAACTTTACGATGTCATGGCATAAAGTCAAATAAGCCCTTAGATGGACGTATGGCTTTATAAAACCGCTTTTAATGCATGTCAGAGTGAGTTATCTTACAAAAAGTCAGATACTTTGTATGTGCATAGATTAAAATGCTTTTAATCTTACAGTAAATAAGTGCAAAAGGTCCCTGGTTTAAAGCCTGCTCGCCTTTTTCTCTTTATCATTTCATGAGCCATTTACTAAAACTAAGTCCAATTAGCAGCTCCACCTACCAAGCTTTGAGGTGGTGTAGTAGTTAGAGTCACAGACTCTGGTACAGGAAATCCCAGGTTTGAGTCTGGGTCTCTTTGCTATGCCTTTAATGAGGATGTGAAATGATCTATAAAGACGGTAGGACAGAAGGTAGGCTGAGGTATGTGGCTCTGTGGCTGAGCATTTTGCCTTTGGGAAGAGAAATTGCTGTTTTGAACCTCAGCAAGGACTACAAGATCATGAGGCAAGTGATGCAGATGGTACCGAGAATAGCAGTTGAGGAAGGTACAGGACGGCTGGAGGGTGTGATTGAGGGGGAGACACTGGGCAGCTACCCAGAGGAGTCGGAGTAAGATGATAAAGGGGTTATAGAGCCAGAAGAGAGGGGTTCGACTTACTTTTTGCAGAATACAAAAAGAACGCATCACCTCACATTTTTCTAGTGTTTTCCAGCACCGGTTTCCACATCACACTCTCACCTTCCGCACCAGACATATTCTTTCACGTTTTATAGCTCGAATACATGCAGATGCATATGAAAATTGAGGGAAACTAAAGACAGGCCATGAGGTTCATGAAGCATTGTGGTAACTCAGTGGTTAAAGGCAGCGTAGGAGATTTCGGATAGATTTTGTTCTAAACCGCTGCTTCACATTGCGATAGCACCCTCTAAGTGAAGTGGTCTAAATGTATTTACATGTATTTATACCGTCAGTGGCTGGCGTTGTTCCTAAAAAACTTTGTTCAAGCAGAACATTACGATACCTTCCTGTCAGCATATGTGTATACCTCTGCACACACTGTTAGCACAGAAAGCTATGCCATCAGCTGCTATTGCTACTTGCTACTTGTAATTACATTTTAAAAAGTTTCTTACGTTGGTTATTGTAATATTCGGCGCTTTGTACTGTAATATTTACTCACCGGTGAATTAGACATGAGCTAATCTGACTCTCTCTCTCGTTTTGTCGTTTGAGCCGCTGCTCTGCCTGCGCACGTTCGTATGTTTTCCAAGCTATCGTTCTAAAACTACAACCTCCAAGCTGCCACTGCTGGTCCTTTGAGCAAGGCCCTTAACCCGTAGTGCCGCAGTTATATTAAAAAATCATATCAATTATATAATATAATATATTATACATTTATAATATAAATTTCCCGTGATAAAGGCATCAGCCAAATGACATAAATGTAAATGCTGGACCAAAAACCATTCCTGAGCAAGCACACCTATATAGTCCTCAGCCCTGTGTGATCTCTACTGACTTTATTTTGCTTATGGGATGAGTCAATGAACCTGATTTGGTTCACTCCTCTGCAGGTCAGCTGATGGGAATGAACGAAATCTCAGAAAAGCTAAAGCTGGGAGAGAAGTGCCAGAGTGATCACGTCATTGTAGAGAGAGTCACTGTTACGGCTAACCTCAGCAGAGTACCTTGTGGTTCTGAGAAAGAGTACAGGTAAGACTTGTATATGCCAATATACAATGTCAGGTGACTTACTGCGGATTTTACAGTGGGTTTAAAGTATTCAGGCTCCTTCCATTTTTTCCATACTTTATTGAATTATAGACATAATTCCAAATGGATTCATTTGAGTTTGATCATTTTGGCCACCAGTCTACACACAGTGCTACATAAAGCATAGTCAAGTTTTTACACCCAAAGCCTTCTAAGATTATGACGTAAGGCTATAAACTTTACACACCTGGATTGGGGCTTTTAGTACCTTTCTTCTTGGCAGATCTTGTCAAAGTCCATCAGGCTGTATGACGAGTGTCTGTAAAAGCCATGTTCAGGTCTTTCCACCAATATTTAATGTGCAAGTATGCGTTTGGCTGCGCCACTTGCAAGCATACTTGGCTATATGCTTTAATTTGTTGTCATGCTGTAAAATCTTAGGTTTTGTGCACACTGGGATAGGTTTTGTTCAAGCACCTCTCAGTATTTGGCTGCATTTATTCTTCCTTCAGTTCTAACTAGTCTTTTTTTCAATGCATATTATCCAGACGCACCTGAGTATCATGATGCTGCCACCACCACGTTTCACCATAGAGCTGGTATAAGCAGCAATGAGTAATACATGATTTTTACTAAATGTAGCTGGACAATTCAGCTCTTGTCTCATCAGACCAGATAATCCTGGCTTCTTTTTAGCTGCTTTACCATCAAGTACTGATCGTTGTCTGGTGGTGTCTTTGTGAGATGGTTGCCCTTCCTGCATCCTAATCTATATAAAGGACTTCCGAAGCTTAGGTAGAATGGCACTGGTGTTTTTGGTCACCTCTCTGACCCAGGCCTTTTTGGCCCAGTTGCAATGTTGGCCAGACAAGGAAGAGTCCTGTTGGATTTCACAAAGATGGATGCCTCTGTGTTCCTGTGATCATTCAGAGCATTAGACATTTTACCTGTAAAAATGTCAAAAACTGTATGATCACGGAGGTCTACATAAATTCTTTGGACTACTGTTTTTGGTCTGAAATGAACCTCATACCGATCTCACATTGGCATTTATATCAATAATTATTATATTGCACTTTGTTTCCCACTCCATAACTATATACTGGTCAGCATCCACATTAGGTCTTTTGTCCTGGCTTAGTAATTCTCGTACTGCCTTTCACACATGCACTTTATTTAGTGTTGTATATAATAAGAGATTTCATTGTTTTATTTATATTTTGCAGGTTAATGGGCAAAAAGTACCCTGTTTAAAATGAAATGTATAATAGTACTCACTGTAATCCGAGAAGGAAATGTTTTATAATAATACACTGCTCACTTCTCTTTACTGCTTTTACCCGTCTACTTTATTTTCCCGGCCTGTTTTGCACTTGACTTTGCTTCACTTCAGTCCTCCTCTTCGTCCTCCTTCATCACCTTTGTCTAGGTTTGCTGGGAAGACGGTGAGCAGCGGCAGCCTCGTGCTCATCACCGTAGCGAGGAAGGAGACTGGAGAAGCCCAGGTCACTGTGAACTGTGAGAAGATGGTGATTGGTACAATGCTCGTGAAGGACATTCTTCATGCCCTGACACAGTGAGGACCCTAGTGCGCAAAACCTGTAGCTATGTGTAGCTTTGACTCTGTGTGCTGATGTTTGATCTTGACTTTCTGTCATTTACTACACAATCTCGACCTAAAATACCCAGCTTATTGCGTACTACCGTCCCTGAAAATCTTACTCTGAGCTGCATTAAGACCTGTATACGATGTGCTCTTATCTGCCGTTAGATTTGCAGAAACGTTGCATGACGTAACATCTAACCTAGTTTTTAATATTTTTAAATCGCTATTTATCTGTGTGTGTTTACTTTTAATTTCTTTACACAAATGGTGTAATACTGTACCGTATTACTGTACAAATCCCAGCTGCAGGATGTGACTAGGATATCTTGCTAAAATAAACACAAGGCCATAAATAGTGCTCTGACAATGATTTAAATCAGCTACTGCTGGAACGTTTATCACGGTTACATGTCCGGGTCATTTTAAATGAATTGTTGCAGAATGGATACGATAATATACAAACCAGACTTCTGCAAAATTCATTCATTAATCTTCAGTACGTGCTTCATCCTTACACACACACCAATATTTATTTGCACCAATTTATTAGACAGTCATAGAAAATATTAGAAAATCAGAGAAGCACCAAATTTGAGCAGATTTCATCATCTTAGAAGGAAAGGAAAAATCCTTATTATGGAACATTTCTTGATGGTGTGTAGTGAGTGAGATGATTGCTCCAGCATCCAACATAATAAATCCAACAAATCCTGATCATTTCAAGATTTATAAGACGTTCACAAAACATAGAAAATCTCAAAGATCCTGTGTGGCATGGACTTATTATTAGTATTATGTCAATCACGTGGCATAATGAGATGATTCTCTTTTCAAAGAACAGCATTGCTTGCATAGTGTCTGAGCTTCCTACTGCTCTTTAGACTATTATCATTTAATGTTTTCGAGCTTTTACTAACGAAACTTTCAATGGAAACATGTGCAACCATTATAGTAAACAGTGGACGTAGCCTAAATTCTAGTTTATTCGGATATTCATATGCTTTTTTGTTTGACTGCAACAAAAAAGGCAATTTGTGAGTCTTGTCAAAGACAGTGTGTGTTATAATAAATGAAAGGTGTTCAGTTTATGTTATTATTATTCTCTTTATTGTGGATCGGATCACTGAGAATCCACATTAATTGGTACTCGGAATGGGATTTATTCATTTTTCCATATATTTTTTGGGAACATAATACCTCCAGTTATTATTTTTATTATATGTTTTCTATGCTGAAAAATAAACTTCTTTAAAAGGTCCCATCCATCATAATATTAATGTTTTTTTGTTGTTGGAATTATTAGAAATATACTAGAAAGATTTTCAGCCTTTGTGAACTTGCTGTGTGAATGTGAATCGGTTTGCTTATTTTATTTATTTGGTTGTTTTTAGTTACAATAAAAATGAATCAGATATTTTGGCTGTCTGGACTATTTTCATATGCATTTATCCATCCATCTATTCTACCTGCAATATCTACATGTTTTATATTAAGTTGTATTAACATTCCTAAATGTTTAGATTAGCTGGACATTTCTATCTAGTGTTTTATATAAAGTGTTGTCAGAGTTTGGGGGAAGAAATGTATATATAATGTATTCCCCTCCTCCCTGGGATGTTTTACCATTTTTGTGCTTTTTTAATTGATTTTATATTTTTTATTTTATAAGGTCATGGTCAATATAATTTGGCTAATTTTGACAAAGAAAAATAGCCAAAAAAAATGGCCAGAAAAAAAATCGTTAATGTCTAACTGAAAACAGGTTTCTACGGAGTAATGGCAATTAAAATATGTAATATGAAATAAGTGATTGTATAAATATTTACCCTTGTCAAGTCAGTATTTAGGTGACTAACCTTTGGCTGCGATCACAACACTGAGTCTGAGTGGGTATGTCTCTATATACTGTATATTTTCAAACTTAAAACCTATATAAAAATTGGCCCTGCTTCGAGCTGGATAGTATGCTGAAAATTTCACCTGTGTGAACAATGCTTTCATCAATGTAGCTGATCAGATTATTTGATCTATACCATTAGTATAAAAAAGCTGTATTGTTCAAGTCAGAGACTGAACCTGTTAAACATTTTAGACCTTTAGCATAAGTGAACTCAGACACTGATGACAGAGAAGAAGGGGGCCTGGGTTTATTTGGTGGTCCAGTTCATCCTAAAGGGGTTCAGTAGGGTTTAGTCATAGACAGGGTTGTAGTTCTTCGACTTCAACCATAACACACCATGTCTTCAAGGAGCTCATAGGCATTGTGTACATCGGCATTGTCATGCCTGCAAAGTCGCTTTGTTTCAGTGAAGGAATACTGTAATGTTAGATCATATGAAAACATTGTATGCCACACTGTACTTCCAGCTTTGGCAAGATGTACAAACTACAAGAGCTACTGTGCGTATGAGTCTAATGATCAGGTGTCCATAATAATAATAAATAATAATAATGATAATAATCACATTTTAATAATAAAATAGCCAGAGACCAACATTTTTTTAGACTTTTGTTACAGAGCCTTTTATTTTGAAAAGCCTTACGAGCGGAGTCAGTAGCGATGATCTCGCGAGAGTTAGAGTCTTCACATACGTGGCTTTTCTGTCAGCACTTCCGGTTTGGGTGAATTGCTACTAACTGCTAACCGTCAACATGGTGAGTTTTGCGTGTAATTAAAATTAACATAAAACAAATTTTGTGTGATATTTAATTTAAAAATCTCGAGTTCTGTTCCTTTTTAATTTAAGAAATGAATTATTCAATGTTGCCAGCTGTGCATGCATACTTACCTAACGTCTTCCTGGCTAGCTTTATAAACAACCGTGTAGCTAATTCTCGGTATAATGACTTGACTGTAGCTGATCTACCGAGTTATACAGAGTTGATTTATGACCTGGTAACTAATATCGATCCTTGTAATATGGCACCAAGAGCATTTAAGCCGTGTAAGCTGTGAGTTTAGACCTCCATGGATCAGAATTTGGATCCAGCACATCCCACAGATGCTCGATTAGACTTTAGTTGGTCTTAAAAATCTGGAGGCCAGGTTAACACATCGAACACTGAGCACTTTTTTTCAGTGTTGCACGGTGCATTATACAGGGACATTATAAGATAGATATCATATAAAGATGTGCTTTGTCTGTATATTAGCAATATAAAGGTAGTAGGTGTGACATGTCATCCACATGAATACCAGAACCCAGGGTTTTCAGCAGACTATTATCTGAGCATCAGAGTGGCTCTGCCAGCTTGGCTTTTTTATACTGTATGTATTCTGCAGCTTGGTGCCATCTCTGTCTGAAATATTGCACCCAATACGCATCAGTGACCAATGGCCACCCGTGACTGTCCTTGCTTTAATGGTTGTCCTTTCTTAAACACAGATGCTTGCTTACAAAGCCAAAAACAGCAGCACCCTCATACATCAAAGCTCATATCACTTCCCTAGCACTGCTGATTAAACTGGATTAAGCTTCCCAGCAGTGTCAGAACAGCCTAGTCACTGGTTGCCAGTTCCTGAAGATGTACCTAAAGACTTCTTCCTGAAATACTTAAACTAGCACTTTTTTTATTTCATAATAAGAATAATAATCATGTTTGTGCTCTCGCTCTACTTACTATGTGTCAGTCTCTCAACAAAGATTTATATTCATCAATTTTTCAGTCTGTGCTTTAGTAAACCGCTTTAGTTGTATTCATTGATGGGGTACTGTTGTATGTCAGTCTGGATAAGGCCGTCTGACATGCCATGGATGTAAATGTATTAACCAATGCATGCCAGGAACACAACACAGGAGATGCAGTTTTGGAGACGTTCTGATCCAGGGGTTTAACCATCACAATTTGTTCCATGGCCGAGTCACTCAGATTCTCACACTTGCCCATTTGTCCAACTTCACAAAATGTCTGCTTACTTGCTGCACAATGTATCCCACTCATTAAGAAGTGCCATTGTAATGAGGTTAAGTGTTACTCACCTGTGTCTCTGGTTACCTCGTTGGTTAAAGTAGCCATGTATACACTTCTATAAGAAAAGGCATTCTAAATGTTATGCGTTCATCGCTACCAGTCCCACGTAGTGACTAACCTACTGTGTTCCACTTGTTAGTTTGAGCTGATATGACTGAAAGATTGCTGCTCTTTTGTGCTGTTCCTCTGCACAGGAGCTGGAAGCGATGACCAGATACACGAGTCCGGTGAACCCGGCTGTGTTTCCTCACCTCACCGTGGTTCTGCTCGCCATCGGCATGTTCTTCACAGCATGGTTCTTTGTGTATCCTTGACATCATCCAAAGCCTGGTGAAACATTTACTCCTCAATGCAGAAGCTGTAAATTATTCTCACGTACACCTCACACTAGTCTGTTTATGTCCTTAACCCCTTGTGCCTCCAGCTACGAAGTAACTTCCACAAAATACACACGAGACATATACAAGGAGCTGCTCATCTCACTGGTCGCCTCGCTGTTTATGGGCTTCGGTGTTCTCTTCCTGTTGCTTTGGGTTGGAATCTTTGTGTAAAGGTGAAGATTTTGTCGTAGCTAGTTTAGATAGTTGCATCTCTTTATGTATGTGATACTAGCAGTCTGTTTACTTGAAGATAGGGTTAGGGTTTCATTTATATCTCATAGAATCTGCTTTATTTCTGTACTATAGGTTGCAGATTGACAAGAACATTCCAGTAGCTCTCCGTTACTTTATAGATTGGTCTTTTACACACACACACACACACACACACACACACACACACACACACACACACACGGGGCAGGATTGGACTTTGACTGTCAACATGTAGAGTTTGTGTTCACCAATAAAGATTTTGTATGAATTTTATTTGTCTCTTAGTTTCTTCGGTTGGAAGGTAGCGATGGGATTGAGTTGCGCAGAACATCCCGCAGAACAAGTTATTTTTATTTATCAGCTATTAATTTCAATGTTAATTAACCAAAAAGTCTTTGTAGCCTAGTCGTCCTGGCCAAAATATCTGCACAATAATCACACACTCTTAAAGTACAAGCGTTAATGCGCACTATTATTTCAGACTTGTTCGAGTTCACTCCGATCCTGTTGTAATCTCATGGATAAAAGTAGAGTAAACTCTCAGGGTCTCGGTACCCAGCTGTCTGAGCAATAATATGTAGCCCTTTACATTGTGTGTCTGAATGGATCTAAGTCTGGGTTTCAGTCTAGTGAGAAGCGCTGCATTTTATAAAAATAAATCCAAACCCGAGTGTTGGGATACAGCATGTTGTGAAGCCAAGGATATTGGTTTATACTCGATGCATGGTTTTAAAATGGGTTGCTTTGTTAAAATGGAAACTTGTGTACGTGTACATCTGGAAGATTAAATGTGACATCCGATGCAAAATATTCATGTCAATCATCTGTCCGAGTAACAACATAGTGATTTTACGCACAGTGATGTTAAACACATGGACTAGTTTTATTTAAACCTTCCACAATTGTCAATTGCTATTTAAAATACAAACGTATAAAAGCATCTGCTAATTGAAAAATAGGAGTACATATTGTAAGTGTAAGATTTCGAATTGTTTAGAGGGGGCTGATGGATGGAGAAATAAATAGGTTTATTTCCATTGTTGAACTTCTAAAATGAGTGCGGTGTGTCAGGAAAGTGAGAAGACTTTCTTTACAGTTAGGGCAATATTTTTATAAAAGAAGAGTTTACAAATATTTATGCAACTCTATAGGCCAGGTTTCTCCAATCCTGCTCCTGGATGGCCATTGTCCGGCAGAGTTTAGATCCAACACAGCTGCCTAGAAGTTTCTAACCCTATCGTAAAGCATTGATTAGCTGGTTCAGGTGTGTTTAATTAGCGTTGGAGCTAAACTCTGCAGGACAGTGACCCTCCAGGAGCAGGACTGGACACCTGCTATGGGCAAATCAAGCTTTCTGACCCCTAGTTTGGAAGTCACACTGATTTCTGATCATATGGTTCATTGTGAAATAATTTTATTATTACACGTTCCATGCTGAGAATAGTGAGAGACAACCATGGTGTAGTCAAACGTTTATTTAAAAAAAAAAAGAAAGTTGTTTTTTTTTACATTTCAGACATGATGTCCAAAACAGTGATTACTGTGATGACTGTGTCAACCTGCTATCAATACAATCATAAGTTCGCCATGTGATAATGTTCCTTAACGAAAGTCCTGAGTGTTCAAGGACATAATGATTATTAGAGGCACTTTAGACATGCTAAAAATCAGACAGTATCTTACTGTAAATCTAACTGAACCATATTTAAATGCAGTTTAAAATAACGAAACCTTCAAATATTAAATGGAACTAAAAGAACGTGATCTTTTGTTTGTGTTGTATTTTAAAATACATATACAGTCTCATTGTTTAAGTCCAGATTAAAAACAT
>JAOUQX010000009.1:1941056-1952739 GCA_028566295.1 Liobagrus marginatus | reverse complement strand
TCTGCAGAGTTTAATCAAACACACCTGCCTTTAGCTTTCTAGTGATTTTGAAGACATTACTTACCTAGTTTAAGTGGGTTTAATTAGGGTTGGAGCTAAACTCTGCAGGACAGTGGCCCTCGACCGGAGTTGCGCTAGACAATGAATGATTGTATGAATGAAAGGACGATGATGAAACAATAATAAAGTAACACAGTACTACTACATACACGATAGTGTAAAAACTACAATAAATACATAGAATACGTGTTAACTAGACAGGACAACGAAGCGGTGCAAGAAATTTGTAAACTATTGACAGTGATGGGCATCCTATGTTCCTTGAGTTACTTTGTCCTGCTTGTTTTCCTTCTCTACACACTGCTGATTACCTGGATCAGGTATTTAATCCAGGTAAACAGGTGTTTAATCAATCAGGAGTTTACTTATTGACCATTGATTATGAACATATTGTAGCAGTAATATTGTGTAGGAGGTAGCAGCAAGTGAGAAAGTGTCCCATTAAAAAGGTGTGTAAGATTAGGCGAATGTTGGAAGGCTTTCACATGTGTTGAGTATTCTGTGAGTATTCCCCTATGTTGAATGTGTTGAGTTTATATTGACTTTATTCTGCGTATCACCGATATCGGTAGAGGGCGCTAATGAACAAATTGCTGTTCGACACACATGTCAGTAGTGGGCGCTGTGTGTAGTTTAGCACATAAACCAGTAGAGGACGCCGTACGCAGTTTGCGTTTCTTAGTATTTCTTCCCCGGAGTCTAAAGTTTGGTGCTGCAGCTTTCCTTCTGTTTCGTTGTAGTAAGCTGAGTGAAGATGGCGGCTGGATCGGAACGTAGTCCGCCTCCTTTTCCCGACTCAGAGGAGCAGGACCCGGAGCCTGAGTTGGACGAAGACGAGGACAGCGATGACGGAGCGGATATTTTCACAGGCAGTGTAAGTAAACTATATTGTGTGTAGTAACGCTGTTAGGTCAACGCGCAGAGCCGTGTTTCTGCTAGCTGGCCAAGCTAATGCTAGCTCTGTGTAAACTTTATGCGTGAACTCGTTTTTCAGGTGTAGTTTTCACTGTAACCTTAGCGCGACTTGCTAGCCCAAATGTTTCCTTGCTAGTCAGTTAGCGCTTAGCTAACGTAACAGTAGTGTTTTTTTTTATACCCGGAACACGGAAAAGACAAGCTAGCCATGAGAAACTTTAGCTCGCTAGCAGTGGCAGCTTTCGTCTAAATTCCGGTTGGCAAGTCCCCCAAAAAAGTTTGGATTCTCGTGCCCACTACTTAATGATACTTTCAATTTGGCACAACAGTGTCAACCTCTGTCTTACTGACCTGCAAAGTGTGTGTGTGTGTGTGTGTGTGTGTGTGTGTGTGTGTGTGTAAGTAACTAAGTAAATGTTAAGAAATGGCCTGAGTTATTCAGCTTGTGGAATGTGGGACTGCTAAAGGTATACGAAAGCGCAGGTGTAGAAAAGTGTTATGCAAATTCATTCACGGAAGTACTTGTGTGTGCGCGCGCGTGCCCAACTTTGCCCAACTTCAGCTCTCTAACCTCTTGTTAGATGATATATTGTTAGTTGATATCTTTGTAAGCTGTGACTCAATAGCAAGGGCGTTAGTGTAGTTTGCCGTGTGTAGTACACTCTCAACTCTCCTCATGTGAAATTGCCTCACATCCAATTCGCTCTCTTGTCTGTACAGATGCCTTCTCGTACACCAGTGGATCCTCTGATTCACATAAGCACCAGCAAGCCTCCAAAAGACGTCTTCAGCGAAGCCCTAGAAGATCCTTTGAACGACCTGAGTGGCCTGAACCGAGAGCCTGAGAAGTCAGCGAGTGACACTAAATGTGTGGAGGTGGACCTGTTTGCTGATCCTTTAGGTGAAGCTGAAGCTCAACTGGTCCCTGACAAAATGAAAAATACTGAAACTTCACCTAAACTCAATAAAGCGCCACCAAAGAGCAGCATCAGCAAAAGTTCGGCAGCACAGGGTGATGCCTGTAGCATGGTGCGCGGTGAATCTCAAAATGATGTAAAAAAATCCGAAGACATTTTTGAAGAGCCTTCAAAAGACGGTATTTCTCGAAGTGCACCCAAACCTGTAGGTGGTGCTGCAGCAGCAGTAGCTAAAAAAGCACCTAGCACCGACCTGTTTGGAAACGATGACGACTTGTTCGAGGAGCCTTTTAAAGTTGTGGGGAAGAAACCACAGGCAAGGGAAACCGGTAAAGGGCGTATTGACGAGTCCAAGAATGCCACTACTGACCTTTTTACTGAGGAAGTCATCAGAGTCCCACCACCTGCTGCTGCTGCTACAAAACCTCTCACGCACACCAGCTCTAAAACTAACGGACTGCACTCGGATGAGGACGAACTGTTTACAGGTACGCTGTTTTCTCTGGCGACTTGATTTGATAGTTTTTGTAAATATTGTCAAGCTTGAAAGTTTTCTTTAGTACTTTCCAAGCCGTTTTTGGAATCGTGTGATAAGGAAATGCCAAGGGCAGCTTTTTTTTCTACATCTCCTTCTTCCTCTCTCCCCCACACTGAAACACTGTTTGCTATGCTGATGAGGCATTTTAGCGTCGAACTCTGTAGTTGTTGGTGATGTGGCCTGGAAGTGACCCCAAACCTCTGCTCACTTCCTGGGAATTAGAGGCAGTGTTTCATGTGTGATTGGCAACATTCTTTTTGTTCTTCTTCCCTCTAAGAGGCCACTGTCGAGCTGTCTCTGGACAGCCCTCGTAACGACCGCGGAAAGAGAGAAACACCAAAGGCCTCAGTACCAGCTTCCTCTCTCTCGGCTTCGGCGAGTACCTCCAAACCGCCGCGTAAAACACTAGAGGAGGTATATAATCCAGTGCAACACATCTCTCTCAACACCACTTCGAGTATGTTTTAGTAGGTCAAATGCAAATGTCGGCTATTATGATCAACACTTTATCACCCTGACCAATTGTAGTTATTAGTGAATGACCATAATCAAAAAGAATTAACAGTGTATTTACTTTTTTGTGTTTAAAATAAAGTATCAGCATTACTGATCGATCTATTTTAATTCAACTTAAATTTCTTGAACATTGAATGGGCCCAATAAACATATGTATGGTTTTTTAGAATCGAAATTTTCGTTGTCTTGTACGTAATTATATACAGTAGGAAGAAGTGAAATGCTGTTTATGACATGGGGAGTAGAATTAAAAAGAAAATAGACTTAAAAATAACAAACGTGCACATGAGGCATATACAGGTGGGTTGTTTTGAACATGTCTTAGCTGTTTTATTGTGGGAAGTGATTGTTCCAGTGTGCTGCTCAATCTCATGCAAATCTCCACCTGGGAGTCAAGGCAATGCATTTTAAATAGAGCAACTAACCAAATAAATATGACCTGTCAGTTACATTGTGTGAATTATATATTATATTGCCGTTTTCTTGACAGCCTGTGGAAAACTTATGGAAATGGTGTTTTGAGTGAATTTCTTTTTGACATCTGCTCAACCGTGTGTCTTTCTCCGTCTTATAAAACAGCTGGAGGAGGAAGAGAAGGAGGACAAATTCGATTTGAACATTTCCGTTACAAACCCTGAGAAAGTGGGTAAGTCCTCCGTGGCTGATCTCAACAGAAATTATTTTGGCGAGATTGTATTTGTTATTGTGTGCTGCAGTGGGAAGTGGACACGATCGGCTCTGTGTGCGACAGTTAAATGGTGTGATGTTCGTGATCTGTAAGACAATGCCCAACACTCACCAGAGGATATTTCATTTCCTCATTTTGGTTGATGCCAGCCAGCTTCGGTTTCCTCTGCTCTTCCCCCATGTGGGTTAAATAGGCCAGTACTGGGGATCTGCAACCGGTCTCCTTTGGCTGTGCCTCCACTATGGGTGGCTTTATGAATTATGATGGATCACACCCACAATAATGAAACTGTTAGTTGTTTCAGAATGGTTTCATGTACTGACTCTTACTTCTGTCCCTTTCCTACAGGTGATGGAATGAATGCCTACATGGCTTACAGAGTCTCCACACAGGTATTTGGCTTTGTTATAAACATTCGTTTGTGTGTGCGTGCGTGCATGTACACTAGGGCTACAACAAACAATTATTTTCAGTCAGTTCAGAATATTTAATCGATTAATTGATTACTCTCCATTTATTTTGGCTTTTAGTTACATTATTGAGTTCGTAACTGATTGTAATTGAACAATAAAGCAATCACTTTGCAGTTATTTCACAGATTAATCAATAGGTTTTAATCAATTATTCAGCTTTTGAAAAAAGCTAAACTGAAAAAAATAAAACGAGAGAACCACTTCAACTCTTGTCAAACAATATTACTATTATTTACCTGTTTTGTTTTTTTTGTTTGTTTTTTTTTGCATCCAATTGTCATACAGCATCAGGATGTTTGCTTATAGTAAACCCTGACTTCCTTATACCGGGCTTCTTTCTTCTCTAAGCAAAGAATGAAAAAATAACTTGGTGTGAATATATCTGAACTGTCACACATGACGGCATATTTTGAGTGTAGTTTTGTAAAAAATAAACAAAAGAGCTTCTCCCTCTCAAACGTTTGTTTACACCAAACGTAGTCACATAAGTGCCGTGTCTTCTTCTATAGCTGAGCACTGAATTAGTCTAAACTATTAGGTTAAACTGCGCTATTGCATTCCCTTGCCTTCATATGAGATCAAATGAATAATCGACGGCAAAAATATATGTAGACACATTTTTATTCTCATGTCGACTAATATTTTCAGTGTTAGTGCGTACACAATGGTATGAAATGTATTGTGAATGTCTTCTCCCTGCATGCTTATGATGTGTACGGTATGTTTGTGCACGCAATAGTATAATATTAATAGTATTAATGTCCTTCTCTTTTGTACGTACACACAGACGACGTTGCCCATGTTCCGCAGTAAGCAGTTCACAGTGCGCAGGCGCTTCAGTGATTTTCTGGGCCTTTATGAGAAACTCTCAGAAAAACATTCACAAAACGGGCACATTGTGCCTCCACCGCCAGAGAAAAGCATTCTGGGTATTTCAGGTTTTTGTGTGAAAATTGATTGTACTTTACTCAATATAGTGTTACAAAAATGTAACTGCCACAAGTACTTTTTTTTTTAAACGTTTAAAACTATTTAATTAATTTTTTTTATAAAGGAATGACTAAAGTAAAGGTGGGAAAAGAAGATCAGTCATCAGCTGAGTTTGTTGAAAGAAGAAGAGCTGCTCTAGAAAGGTAATCCTCTCTATATTCCATTTTTAGTTATGGATTTTTGTTATGCGCTTTTCTTTCTTTCTATTTTATTTTTTTTAAATAAAGTAACAGCTTTACCCATTAATTGCTAATTAATTAATTAATTTGTTGATTAGGTACGTCCAGAGACTTGCGTCCCATCCATCTCTGCTGCAAGACCCGGATGTGAGAGAGTTTTTAGAGAAAGAGGAGGTAAGAGTCCAAATGTTGAATCGTTTATGTATATGATACCATGTCTTTGTGGAGCTCAGGGGCTTTGTGCACAGACTCATTGTCATGTTGGTATGTTGTTTGAGAAGCCAAGATCTTTTTGAAGGAATAATGCAATGCTACAAGTAAAAAAGACATTCTAGCTAACTGAGTGCTTCAGACTATGTGGCAACACTTTGGGAAGAACCAGCTATGGTTGGGGTGGGAAAAGTGTCCACATTTGTTGACTCAAAATATAGTTACTGTTCTCAATAATGCCAGTTTTAGTATGGCCCTGAAATGTGTGTTCTGTGCTATTTTAGTTACCCAGGGCCGTTGGCACCCAGGCACTGAGTGGTGCTGGATTCCTCAAGATGATTAACAAGGCCACTGATGCCGTCAGCAAGATGACTATCAAAATGAATGAATCAGATGTTGTGAGTATCACTGCTGCTGACAGTCATGAGTCAGTCGTACGCAATACCACCATTTAAGTTTTGTATTTCAATTTTTTGTGAAGTGGTTGAGTGTGTAAATGTGTACATTCCTTTCAGTGGTTTGAAGAGAAGCTGCAGGAGGTAGAGAGCGAGGACCAACAGCTGAGAAAGATGCATGCTGTGGTAGAGTCTCTGGTTAACCACAGGAAAGGTAGATCTTTGTGACTTTTTAATTGGCACAGAGTCATTTTGTAGCGTTGATACCTTGACGTTCTTATGATGCCAAATATGTATAAAAGAATAATAATTATTATTATAATAATAATAATAATAAGCACGTTGTCTGTTTGCAGAATTGTCAATGAACACCGCAGTGTTTGCAAAAAGCATGGCAATGTTGGGTAGCTCTGAGGATAACACCGCGCTTTCAAGAGCTCTGTCCCAGCTGGCTGAAGTGGAGGACCGCATCGAGCAGCTTCACCAGGACCAGGCTTCGACTGACTTCTTTATCTTCGCTGAGCATCTTGCAGACTACATCCGCTTGCTCGGGGCAGTCAGGGTATTTACTCACTCATGTATTCACTCACATTGAAGCACGAGAGCTGAACTCTATGCCTAATGGAGTTTCTACACTGAGTTGAAAGCTTTTTTTTTTTATTTATTTATTTTTTTTTATGAACCCTGGCTGACCGCAGGGCAATTTGGTTTCATTGCTACTGCTGAGGCACGCATGATACTTTTTTTTGAAAGTGAGGGCTTATTATAAGAACAGACAAATTTTCCAAATGATCACCTGCTGCTGAACTCTTCAAAGTGCTTTAGCATTAATTTGACGTTTTTACACATGCCCAGGCTTGCTTTGACCAGCGAATGAAGGCATGGCAGCGTTGGCAGGATGCTGAAAACATGCTACAGAAGAAGCGCGAGACAGAGGCCAAGCTTCTGTGGGCCAACAAACCAGACAAACTTCAGCAAGCCAAGGATGAGATCACAGAGGTAAATGCACACACAGCGTATGGGTCAGACCTGTCCTGCTCTATTATTTTTTCGTTGTTCTTTTTTTAAATAAAACGTAGAAATTAACGCATGCCTTCTAATCAAATGGCATGTACAGGAATTTTTTTTGTTTGAGTGTCCCGCTCAGTGTTTATGCTTAAACAGACACTGGCAGTATTTGAATGTGGGTTTTGGGGCTCCGAGTGGAATGATGTGACTGATGTGTTTTTGCAGTGGGAGTCTAAGGTCAGTCAGTATGAGAGAGACTTTGACCGAGTATCTGCCACCGTACGAAAGGAAGTCATCCGGTTTGAGGTGGGCGTGGACTGTAGCTTTTCCTACTTTTGTGCAGTGTTTGTAAATATGTTTGTTTACATGAACCAGATTTTTTGTTTTTTTACATTTGTAACAGAAAGAGAAGGCTCGGGATTTCAAGAAACAAATCGTCAGATATCTGGAGTCGCTGGTGAATTCACAGCAGCAGGTAAAAAAAAAAAAAAGATCCTTATTTGCTTGTTCTATATTGTTTATTCAGTTATTATAAACAAATACTCGTATTCTCTCTCTCTCTCTCATGTAGCTGATCAAGTACTGGGATGCATTCTTGCCAGAGGCAAAAGCAATTGCATGATGACGATGTACACAACTACACGTGCACACACACACAGGCCTGCATAAGATTGAATTTGCCTTTTCTATACACTTTACCTCTTGCCTATAAACCAAGAGATGTAATGCAAAGGGAACAAGAGAAGCAATCAGTGTGTTTTTTTTTTTGTTTGTTTTGTTTTGGTTTTTTTCCCCATAAGTCGCTGAAGGTTATACTCTTCAATTTAACAATTATGTTTTATATTTTTTTCCATTTAGCATCTACATTTTCTTTTTGACGGAACTAGTTTTAGGGATTGTGTCTGCACGGTGATATGACGGAAGCGGTTAACCCATTTGGGGTTTTTTTTTTGGTTTTTTTGGTAAATCAAACAATAAAACGTACAGATAATGTTTAGTATGTGCCATTTAGTGTGAATAGATTTGACCTCACCCAGGGGATGATGAGGTCATGTTGGACGCTAAGATTTAGCACCGCAGCAGTGCTAATAGTTTACAGTAGTGAAACATGAAATCCATTCTTTTTTGTTTTTTTTGTTCGCTCTGCACACTCTTCATTCCACCCTCACTTGTGCCTGGTGAAACTGGGGCTAGTGCTGTATGTGTACTGATCAATTAGGAGCGTTTAGAGTGTGGAAGCTGGGCACCTGTGAGCTGCTCGGTGTAAAATGCTTTGATTTATATAATTCCACATCAGGGTGGCACGGTGCCAGTGCTCCCTCACAGCAAGGCCATGGGTTTGAATCTCATCCATGCACTTTCTGTGTGGCGTTTGCACGTTCTCACCGTGCTTGTGTGCTTTTTCCCTGGGTACTCCAGTTTCCTCCCGCCTCCAAAAACATGCCATTAAGTATAGCTGAATTGGCTACTCTAAATTGTCCATAGTGGTGGGAATGGCTGGTTGTTTCTAAGTGTTAGCCCTGTGAGTGTCCGCCTCACACCCTATGTTAGCTGTGATAGACTCCAGTGCCCCTGCCACCCTGAACATATAAGTGCTAGATAATGGATGGATGAATTCCACATCATGACTGCAAAAGGTTGTGAGGCTGCATTGTGTAATAATGCAAGAAAAGGCAATGGAAATTAGTGTCTGGGGTCAAAAGTACACATTTTAATCAAAATCTATAACAGAAAAGCTTAGTATTGAATGATTAATTTCTTTGTCGGTGTTATTTTGAGGTGACCTAATGTACGTTAACCAAAATGGAGACAAAAGTCAGCAGACTAAAAGCGCAGACTCTTAGTTAATTAAGTCCTGTACATCCCTGGTCCCCCAAATGGGATTCAAACAACATACTTAGCAATGGACATCAACATTAATATCCGATGGCGCTTACCTGAACATACTGGTCACATTCCGCACTTTGACCGCACTTTGGAAGTAGAGAGATCATACGTTTATCTTTAAAAAAAAAAAAACAACAACAAAAAGCTGAGAAAAATTGCATTTATAAATTGTGTACTTAATATAGATTGGTTGAGCACCTGAGACTGGGAAAGATTTAAAAAAGAAAAATGATTAAAATTAAAACAAGCCTTTGTCCTAAAATGGTGGCGGTTCTGTGATAAATATTTTGTCATTCCGGTCCCTGTAATGAATGAAACGGCATTTAAGGCCGTGTTGCAATACAAAGGATTTTGTTTAAATCTTGTTGAAGTGGAAATTATGCCTTAGTATTTTCATTTATATAGTTTAATCAATCATGCACTTATCACATGAGGTTTTGTTTTATTTTTATTTTATAATGCCCCACCCCCAAAAAATAAATCATAGAATATGACTTGGCAAAATTATCTTGGTGGTTGATGGTCAGTTTTTTTTTTTTTCTCCAATATGCTGCTGAGCTAACGTGGGATGTTGTATTTTATAAGCATTCTCTGCATATATTTCCACCCTTTAATCCATAATAGAGATTTAGGATTTGTCCCTTTTTTCTCTCCCAGATTGTAATGTTGGACATGCAGACACGACCCTCTGAGTGAGAACCTAAGGGTCGTGCTTGCTTGTCTTCCGTGACTTATGAACTGCCATAAATGTTTGTAAAGGTTTTGTTAGTGTGTATTTTTTTAATCTTTCAACCAAGCCATTAGCTATTGCTTATGCAGACTTTCTGTTCATGAACACAATAAAGATAGTTTTAAAGAATATCGCTCCGATGTCCTGTGCCTGCTGTTTAATAAAGACAGGCAGGAGATTGCTGTGGCTGTAAGAATGACAGCTTAACTTGCTTTGCTGAAAGGCAGATCCACAAACTTGATCCAACGTTAATTGAAATTGTCTTATGTGGTTTTGGACATGTCTGTAAATGCCCTGATTACACCTTTCTCACCATACAAGTGCAGCAAAGTTTAAACAGTTTACTGCCTTTTGTAATTTAATCAACATTTTATTTACAGTATTGGGGTTAGGAGTAAGGAAAAAAAAATGGGTAAGGAATTGTTACATTGTAAGCAAAGTATTTATAATTATTCAGCTCAGGAACTTAAATGGATGCCAGGTTGGTATTCCTCTTTCTGATGGGGAAATTATACATTATGCACAACCACAATGAGACAAGTACTGATCATATTTCATGCTGTAGTTTGTTTCATTTAATTATTAGATGCACACACTCCTGACATGTGAAAGTATGTGCTGTTAATTTTTTATTCGAATAGGTTCAGGAAAACAACATGAGGGTATTTTTGGTTGTTTTCATACATAGCAAAATTCCTGTTCTCTAACCAGGCTGGGCAGTGCTCAGAGTGCACTGTTCCACGTGAGAGGACTGAAGTGGCTTTCTGCTTTAAAAGCCAGCCTTTCCCACAGAAAATGCAGTAGTACATACAAATGAAGCATTTTGTCTGTAATATTTGTTTTTCAGCTTTAGATATTTGATTATCAATTGCAGAATTCCTTAGATATGCATCCAGAGCCTCCTGTTTACGCTCTGGTAAACTCCTACGGCGTTCATAAATATCTATTTGCATTTGAAGTCAGTTATGTGAGACACAAAAAGACATCCTATTAACGTTTATGGCATTTAGCAGACGCCTTTATTTAACATTTCTCATTTGTACAACCAAGCAGTCAAAGGCCTTGTTCTTCAAGAGCCCAGCAGTTGCAGCTTGGTGGTCCTGGTATTTGAACTACCAATCTTTCTTTCCAATAAACAGTTGAACACCTTTGAGCGATAAACAGCAGCAGCAGCATGGTTTAAAGCCTGGCGTAAAAGCAAAAGAAGGTTACAAACACAAACTTTATTTTCTTCTTATATTACATTTACAACTGTTAACTAATGCATTTGAAAACCTTTTTAATAAAAACTAACAAGATATATTACATTCTGTAATTAATCGCATTATAGCAGCTGTAAACAATCTATTGCTCACTTGATCATTTTTTCTTTTAAGTCTATTACGATACAAAAAACTTATCGTTACTTAAAAATTGAATGTAATCTTTTTTCTCCTAAAAAAAGAAAAACATTCTGAAACGAAATAATTTCTATTATTTGTATTCAATTTTGTCTAAAATCCAACAATACATTTTGATGCTATTATTAAAATGATATACAGGTGCATTGATCTAAACGTGTAATTTTCCTTAGAGCTTGTATGACTGTCAGAGCTGCTGTTGTAATCAGCACCTAACTAATCAGAACCATGAATTAACAGTAGTATAACAGAATCATGTACAACATGAGGTCTTTTTTGTATTCTTAAACAGAACTACACACATGAGCGCAATGCTCTGTCTTTAACTGTAGGGAACTTCCCCCTTTACCCAGTCTGCACATGGCCAGTTTGTTGCTTAAAATAACTTAATTAACGCGCACGTTAACATTTCCTCTAATAATAGCCTTTGCTGACTGTCTGACTCCAACCACAAGAAGATCTTTATTGAAGCACATTCACAGTCATCTGCATCCCATCATCTGTAGTCAGCAGTAAAATTGTGTGTAAGAAAGCGTTATGGCGTATCATGTGAAGTGTAGTGACGTGTATGAAAAGGGCAGACTATACGCAACATGAACAGTAAATCCTTAATCAGCTGCATGGTTTCTTACAAACAGGAGCTAGGAAAGCAGAACCCTCAAAACACTGGCTGTGGCATAAGTGACCTAACTCTCAAGGCTTCAAAGTTCAAAGTTTATTGGTCACGTACATTATACGTGGTACAACATACAGTGAAATGCTTTGACGACTAACTGT
>JAOUQX010000009.1:1785160-1797225 GCA_028566295.1 Liobagrus marginatus | reverse complement strand
ACTAAACTTAAAGAGTGCATTCGAAATGAAAAAAGACTTTCAACCAGCACAACAAAAACATGTTTGATCCCAAGCGCTCCGAAGTCACCTACCCTGCCTTTAAAACCGGTGACTAATACAGTAGTCTGTTTCTCCTTAAATATGCATGGCCACGTATTCGCGTCAGTTCTCAACATGAAGTAAAACTCTACGAGAGACATCTATTAAATATGAAGTCATAATGTTTAATAAATGTCAAGTCTCAGAAGGTTCTATGGTAATAAGCAAGGGAAACGAATAACCTTATCCAGCTAGAATCATCTGGAAAGTTTGAAGTAAGCCTTAAATCCTATGTATTACTTATCTTTTGAAGCGTGTTAATAGACACATAATAATGTATATTTTTAAAGTCACCATATGGTGTTTGGTGAAGTATGCTGTTATATATTGCTGATTTTACGCAGAACACTTTTACAATAGTGAAGCTGAGCTAGCATGATTTTTCGTGCTATGCTGAGGCTTGCATTACCTTTAGGAACTGATAGAGGCAGATGGACATCCAGTTACACAGCATCCTTTCAACCACCGTCTCTGACCTTGAGATGAAAAATACAGACCGACATGCTTATTATATAACCAATAATTATATGCTCTTTTGCCCCTAAATGGGCCAAATGTTAGTGATTAGGAGGTAATGAACAATTATGAAGTAATCAAAAAGCAGGATAATTAGTGTGAATTGCTGGCTGATTGAGAATTATAATTAAACTTGCAAAAAGCGGCAGGCCAGTAAATATACAGATTAGTAAACCAGACAACGCTTAATCAGATTTATTGCATATAAGCTCTACGGAAAGTATCTTTTTGTATGAAAAAGGTTAGAAGTTTGAAATGAATCAAACAAATAATTCAGTTCTGCACTTTTCAACTCTTTCAAATCGCTTGGGATGATGATCGCTCACCTGCGCAGCATGAGTTTGGGGTTTTTACTCTGCACGTACTCCTCCATAAGTCCTAACAACAGTGTCCTCATGATGTCGGTGTAGTATTCCAGCTTCCCGTGAAGGGCCACGGTCAGCAGAGAAGCAAAGTACACCTTAGCTCTCGCATTGAAGTCTTGACGAGCCTCTAGAGTCCGGATAAACTACAGAGTGAGAGAGAGAGAGAGAGAGAGAGAGAGAGAGAAAGACAGAGAGAGAGAGAACAAGAAAGACCGAAGTGTTAATCAGTTTCGTTTATTTGTGTTTCCTTTGATAGAAAGCCAATAACCACGACATATTAGTAGACGTGGGGTCCGATGTGGCGTGGAAGCGTCTAGGATGAGTTACTAATGAAATATTTCGCACAATTATACAAATTATAACTTAATTTTCAATGTTGGTTTTTATACCTTGGCGTAATGTTTTTCATTAAAATCCAATATGTAAAATGGACAATTAAATGTATTTCATTTTATTATGTGGATTGAAACCCTGTCATGGTGAATGGACTCTAGAGAAGCTCTAAGTATATGTTATTGGGAGTTCAATGTTCCAGTTTTGCTTAACGGATCTGAAGGGACGTTAATAGAAATGGCAACAAATACCCTAAAGCTATTTTAAAAAGTGGCAAATTAAGGTTACTGAGACAAGTCGGGGAGTGGTGTCCATCAGCTAGCACACAGAGACTGGGCTACTCATGTAACGCTAATGCTTATTGCATTTGGCAGACATCCTTGTCCAGGTCGACATATATTTATTTTATTTTATGCATCTGCGCAGTTGAGGGTTAAAAGCCTTGCAGCTTGGCAGTACAGGGATTTGAACTCATGACCTTCCAATTACATGGTGATGGTGTGGAGCCAGACTGTCAGCTCATAACGGACAGGATGAACAGCGGGGCACAGGTGCAAGTCCAGTGGGGAAATTGACGGACAGTTTTACTAGATATAGAAGAGTTTAGGAAGAAAAGGTATAGACTAGATAAAGTAGTCCTTACATCTGCATACAGTAGGGGCGCTGTTATGAAATACAATATTTTGATTGGGGTTTCTTTCTTGTTCTGGAGGCAGACTTTAAGTGGGTGTGGGAAATCTCACCAGTCCCAAGCTGAAATTAGTACAGTTGGAGTTTTTCCCAAGGTCACCTTTTTTTTTTTTTGACGTTAAAGGATAACACTGTTGGTTGCAACAAGCGGCACTGTGGGGTATTCTATCACTTTGGGGCAAAGCACGGGTACCTGCTTGAGGAGGGGGTACCTCCTACTGACTCCACACCACTACCTGGAGACTTCAAGTGATTAAATATACTTGAACTGGTGTAACATAAAAGCAGGGTCACCTCCAATCAATAAAAGCCCCCCAAAAAATCCACTTCCTGTACCAAGGGGTGACATCAAAGCAACATCATTTCCAAATAAACCTTGGAAAGGTTTTCAAGCTGCTTACAACCATATAGTTTGAGGACCATGGCAAATTCCTTAAGTGTTTATACAGCTGCTAAAAAGGCTAAAGGACTACCGGCTTCTGGTGCGATGGTACCCGCGGGATGCACCGGTGGACACAACAGTAAGGAGCGCACGCCTGTAAGTTAAGGATGGAAGCCTGTGAAATAATTTAATGCTCTTCTGAGAATTTGATTTACTGTATCATGGCACGCTGTTCGCCGATCCCAACTTTGGACAAATATACGGTAGGCTTCTTTTCCTTTAGTTATCTTGGGAATGAATAAGTCACCGTCACCGTTTAGGATGGTTTTGGAATTTGTGGCCATTCTTGTAATCTTAGCAGTACCATTCTACCACTGCTGAACTCTTGAGCAAGGTCATTAGCTCATAATATCTCATTTGTATAAAGGAGAAACAGGTAAGTTGCTCCAAACAAGGACATATTCCTTAAATGTGAATGGATAAGAGAAACAATTTATAAAATGACCTTTAAGATGCTTTGGCAAATTTGCTTTATTCGGGGAGTACGTTTAAAGATAATTGGTGGGACTATCAGGGCTAGATTCTTCCTAGATAACGTGTAAACGCTCGAAACCAAGACAAAGGAGTGTGTGAGGGAAATGAATGCAACAGAAATAATGGATTTGCACTAATAACATAAATCCCCTAGGAGGTAACAGCAATAGCTTTGTGTTAAAACTGTAATAATGGGATTTAATTATCTGTTGAGACGTGATTTACACTTTATATCCTAGCAAGCAAATCCTCCAACTTAAAAGACACAAAAATAATCTTTTTTTATCTTTACTGACGAGTGGTTATTAAGCAAGACCTGCGGTTAAAAACTGGATTAGAAGTGAAATGAGGGATGATTTTGGTGGTGGGAGCCCAGTGATCGAAGCACTACATTCATGGGAATAATCTTAGTCGATGGTTACTGCCTCCAGAAAGAACTATAAAGTTTGACTTGCACAAAAAATAGACTGATGCACGCTGCTTTGGGCCAAAATAATAAATAAAGCTAAAAAACCAAACGTAATCCAAAGTGTGTGAGTATGTGAGTGCGTAAACAGTGTCGTACAGTGATGAGGAAGGTCTTGCTGTTCAGCAGGTTGGAGAATTGATTGAGAGCCTGTGCCACTGTGGCTTTGCGGGATTTGGGGATATTCAGCTTGCCGGTGATCATCACATCATTGGCTCCATCTTTTGAGGGCAGAAAGAAGACGCGGTCCGTGTAGGTCTTATAATCCAGAAATGGGATGCGACCCTCACTAATATCATTCGTGTGGTCCTCCATCTCGATCATCAAGTCTGCAAAGTAGCAAAGTAAAAATTTTTTTGAAAGAACCTTATATATATATATATTGTATATGTACAATGGTACGTTAGGGTAAAAGGTTTGCTTTTAATGACCTGTGAATTCCTTCTTGCAGCGGTCACGGACACTCTCCTCCAGATTCTCTAACTGGTGCTTCACTTTCTCATACTCGCGCTCTGCCTGCTGGCTTTTCCTCCTAAAACACAAATCCATTGAGAAGTAGAACAAACGAGAAGCTAGAACTTGTCTTGTGCCAACTCATTATCTTTAATGAACTCATTCTCATAGATTCATTCATTTCTTGATGCATACGACTCGATCAGCTAGCGCTCGGAATTCTCTGATGAGAGCTAAATGCTGCCAGGCTTGCGAACACGCACACACACACACACACACACACACACGAACATAAACTGCAGATTACAACAATCTGATTCGGCATTTTATACACAGAACCTATAGTTTACATTCTCTGCACACCTCAGTACATGTTTGTTCATATAGTTCATTAATCAGTAGGTTTTCATTCTGCTGCACTTTATATTAGTTATATTATATTTATATTATATATTATGGACATGTTTACATTCCGTTACACTTGAATCATTGTATACAAATTGTTATGTTTGATTACTGTGGCAATGCATAACTATTTACATTTACATTGACGCCCTTATCCAGACCGACTGACATTTTATCCAAATGAGCACTTGAGGGTTAAGGGCCTTGCTCAGGGGCCCAGCAGTGGTAGCTCGGTGGTACCGGGAATCGAACCCCGGTCTTCGGATCAGAAGTCTGGATCAACACCTTAACCACTGTGCTACCACTTCCCCTATATCTATCTATATAAATACTTACTGACTTATTTATACCTCATACGTCATTTACAACCAGTGACTTATTACTGTCTGCAATAATAATACTAATAATAATTATAACTTTAATTCTGAATTTTATGTGAATTGCACTGTAAGGACTACTTTAACTGATGGTAAGAGTCTGATTACCTGTAGCACACAACCGAGATGACAATGATTAGCAGCATTGGGACGATAACTGCAGGGATGATTATTGTATCCAGTTTCACCTCGTACTTCCTTTCATAGTGCACAGAGCCGACCAACCACTCGCCATTACCAAACTTAATCTGTAAAGAGCGGTTAGACAGCAGGTCAGGACTTGAATTATCAGACCCACAGAGCAAGAAACAAAACATGTATTCATCTAATCAGCCAATTTCCCAATAACTCTAATGATTCCTGAGATTTATAAAAAAAATTTAACACGAAACTACGCCAGGTGAGTGAATCAGTCATCAAATATGTATAAGGAGCGGCGGAGCTGTAAACCGAGAACCCACCAGAAGGTCTAGCGGCTCAGAAGTTGTGTCTCTCCGCTGTCTCTTAGAACGAGACCTCGGGGTGGTGGTGGGTGGATCCAGGAACAGCTTATCGTCCTGGAGTGTGTTCACGTTACAGGATACGTCACCCACAAACGCCTCGGCTTCCTTCGCTGTCATGGCTTTGGAAAAACCTCGACCCTGGACGGCACAAAAGTAGGCATTCCCGTGAGTTTTGGAAATTCGAAGGCAAAACATCTCCGCTCCATTTTATACACTGAATTCTGGATTGAAGGTAAAACTATCGGAAAAGCAAACAGCACAAAGTCGTATCTCATCTCACCGTGACAATGATCATGCTGTTCTCCGGGATGACTTTGTTGGGGAGTTCGTTGAAAGTGGGGTTTGGGTGGTAATCAAACGGTTTGAGCTCCTCGATCATGTTGTCCAGCTGGATGAATGCTCTGAACGACTGGCTCTCGTACGTTCTGTTCACGGCGGGGGAGAGGAACTGCAGCGTGGTGCCGTTCTTGCCGTGAGCCTCCTGGCTATACTGGAAGCGCACGAGAAAAGAGGACGTACTCACATTCCAACGAATGTATTTCCACAAACAGTGAATAAAAACAGACTCGCGTGCTTGAGCCGCCCTCTCCGTTAATCAAGCCGAACAGCCCGTCCTCGTGTTAAAGCGACTCCTAAATGAAAGCGAATTAGATTTCTCCCCTCATTTTGTTGCCGTCTGAGTGGGAGTTCACCCGTTCAACCCTTACAGCAATAACTGTCCGACACGTCCGAATTAAATAGCCCTATATCATACATGTATACATATATACATTTGCAACCAATTTTTTTTTCAGCATGGTTTCAAGAGAGATGAATGTAGACGTGTAAGCGTTTTATAATAATAAAGATCTATTTCCCATTGCAATAAATGTGTTTTAAAAAAAAAAATTTCTTCTTTTATTTATTTACACGGACGCCGGAATTAACTGCCTGCCACAACAAATTAAGTGAAAGCAGATTGTGAGCAAGAACAAAAGATTGATTTAAGAAACCAGCCGGTCGTCTTCAGGAGACAAAAACCAAACAGGACGCTAATTTACTAGACTGAAACAGATGGCATAGATGTACCTCCATAGTAGAGTGAAGTCCAGACCATTCGTCAGCTGAAGCTTGCACGATGATGGTGGCTTTTTGGATGAGGTCGAAACCAGAGCCCATCACTCGGATCTTTCTGCCACCGCTGCAAGAGTTACACACAAATGCAGGCGGAAAATCAAGACACGATTGATTTGTTGTCTCTACAGTCTTGGAAATGAATTTTGTATTCACTATATGGTCAAACGTTTGTGAACTGCGACACAAAAGCGTTACCACAAAGTCTGTCATCGAGAACTTCTTTGTATGTTTGTATTCAGTGGAACTAAGAGACCCAAACACTGTTCCAAACAACATGACAATGCTGCTGTGCACAAAGCCCCTGAGCTTCATAAAGACATGCTGTGTTCTGGATGTTATGGAGCGGAAGAACTCGAGTGTCCTTTACAGAACCCTGTCTCTGCTCTGACTCAACCCCACTGAACACTTTTAGGATGAACCGGAACCCCTGACTGTACCCCGGAACCTCATTTGTTTGTTGGTTTGTTTCAAATATGAGCCCACCAGTCAAAGCTGCTTCTGGGCTGGTGGTCGGAAATGTCCGGGTTTCTGGAGAACTGGAAGAAGGCAGGCACCGGAATGATGGTGTGTTTCCCGTAGCGCACAGTGACGGGCAGGGCATCAGAGGGCACTTTCTCATTTCTGTACTGCCCCACCTTACAGGTGATCTGCTTCCCAAACTCCTCACTATGAGGGAAAGATGACAGTGAGAAACAGAGATAGAGGCACACACAGGTAAAGGCACAAAGGAACAGAAAAAAAGACCAAGATAGAGAAAACGAGAAGCCACACACAGTGAGGGAGAGAGAGAGAAAGAGAGAGAGAGAGGGGTGCATCAAGTGAGACTAAAATGAATTATGCAACAAAAAAAAAGGCAAACCTCAAAGAAAATTAGTAAAAAGGCAAGTAGCGGAGAAGAAAATTGAGGGGAAAGGTTAAGATAAGTGGGGCATTATGAATGTGGAGGGAAAATGCTAAGTGTCTAAGGAGAAACGGAGAGAAGACAAGAACAGAATAGCAAATAAGGCTATAATAGCAAATGTATACACCAAACTCGGACAGAATATGAGTAATTACTATACTTAAGGTCTGCTGAGTCAGTTTTATGTATGTGTTCGTGTGTGTGCGCGCGCGCACGTATCTTCTGTCTACAGCCAATTACACAACTTCATCACCCATGATGCAACACTGCACTCACACTGGGCACGCCACTCCACCCACTGAGATGTCAATGTCTTCTTTAGAAGCCGTATCGAGGTCAGTGCCAGTGATGGTGATGATTGTTCCGCCCGCTCTGGGACCGCGGCGTGGCTGCACCGCTTCAGGCTTGGGGTCCTGGGAAGATAATAAGAGTGATAGGAAATCAAATGAAGACGTATTGCAGCGTGTTACACCATTCGGCCTCTTTTTTTTTTTTTTTTTCATTTAAACTCACAGACACTTGAATGAGTGGACACATGAAAGGAGGATCTGATCGACTCGTTCTCTTTAGAGCAAACGAATCGAATCGAATTCTTTTCCAGATTTACACAATTTCAACTCCTAACAGGTTAAAAATGCAGGTAGCGTCTCGCCACGCCGTAATGAGATTAGATAACGAAACATGAACCCTTCGAGAAACTAAACCGATTGAAACATTACAGTCTGCTGTCTAAAAAGTTTTCGAGCCCTTGTGTCCTGCGACTGGGGATCAGTCGGGAGCTAATTGAGTGAGATTCAGCTTGACAAACCTGCCAGGGAAAAACATTCATGCTGTTACCACCTACTCATAACTGTATCATAACTCCCTCGAGATCTGGTCTCATAGTCTCCCCAGGATGTACTGACAGCCTATAGATCTATCGCTCTGTTTCTCTCTCTCTCTCCCACACACTCACACACACATATACAGGCATGTCAGCTGACTGAGCAAACACGGATCCCTGTGCTAAACCCTGTGGGAGGAATAGAGCTGTTAGATGTTAGCTAACAAAAATTAGCATCTGCCGCTAACCTGAAAATACATACCGTAACAGAGCCTAGCATAGCATACTGTTTAAATTCAAATTCAGATCTTATTTATCACATACACATACTGTATATGCAGTGAAATGTTTTTATTACCCAGCTTAGGAATTTGAAGGCTGGGGTCAGAGCACAGGGTCAGCCAGAACGTACGGCGCCCCTAGAGCAACTGAAGTTAAGGGCCTTGCTCAAGGACCCAATGACGGTAAAGCTTGTCTGGTGCGAGGCTTGAACCCCGACCCTCTAATCACCCAATCACTAATACAGAGCCTTACCATTGAGCCACCACCACCGTCGTTAGCCTTAATGATACGGCTGCAGTATGTCTTTGAACACTTCTTGCTGTCATAAGTGCACAGGATAACACTGTATATGAAGAAGAACGTAACTTCTGCTCTACGCTAAAACGCGACGCCGAATCTTACTTCGGAATCTCAAATCAAAATCTCATCCAAATTGGAATCTCAGTCAGAATCTTGAATTCGAATCCCAATCGCGCAGCTCAGTGTCTTATCAAAATTTCGCCAGAAATCAAATCTTGCAACGGAATCGCAAATTAGAATCTGAAATGAAACCTTTTCGAAGCAAAATCTCAACTCGGAATCTGACATCAGATTCTTGAATTGGAGACATGAATCAGAGTATCCAATCACAATCCCAAATCAGAATCCGATGTCTGATGAGTCTCGGAAATAATTTGAATCTTGAATCTGAATCACGACTCAGAATCTCCCATGAAAATAAATCTTAAATCAGAATTTCAATCTAGACCCAGAATCATCTCAAGATTCCCAATATGTATGTAATTCCCAATTATCCCTTGTTCATATAGTGCATCATGGACAGGTGGAATGAGTCTCCAGTGCCAGTGCTTCTATGATTTCTGCTATTTGAATGTCTTCCCGGTCATTCTGACATTTGTTTTGTCTTATTACTTGATAATCAAGGAAGAAACAGATGCTGATATCGACTTGTAACACGCCTTTAACGGACAGGAACGTATTGTTTCGCAGACATTCCGCACTAATAATGGAAATAGAAAACTTTACATGGTCAATGAGTCAATTGTGAATAAATTGAAATGCAAATGTATGTACATTGGCATTAACACATTGGCCATGCTGCTATTACATGTCGTAATAATTATTTTAATTCTTCCATAACACTACATGATGATGCGAGGGTAAGATTCCTGACTCACCCGGTATGTAAAGGAGACTAAGGATTTGCTTCTCCTCTCTCCCTTGACCTCCACCTTCACAAGTCCTTCGTGTGGGCCGCGATGGTTAACTTGACCGATTTCACACACAACGCTGCAAACAGGAAGGATAACTTAGAGTTATTTTCCCGTCTCGCTACAGGAACGGCAGACGACTGGTGCAGTCACTGCACTGAACAATAACTCCATCTCTCACAATACAACTCAGTGAAGTAGATTTCACCTGGAGAGCTCTACTAAAGATTCGGGCTTAAACTGCTGCGAATATATAGGCACCCTGCTGATGCCAAACCATGCTAAATAATGCCTAGAGGTTTCTCTCGCTCCTTCTCTCTCTCTCTCTCACACACACACACACACACACTCTCTTCAGGACTTGAGGGGCTTGTTAGCTGCAAAGCGTACACAATGCCGGACCCCCCCCTGACATAAGCAGTGTAAGTCAGCCTAAAAGCTCAGTGTGGGATCTCAAGTACATCCCAGCTCGTGGTTAGAGGATAGACTAGCGCCGGGAATACTGCTTTAGCATTCAATCTTTTTCCCTTTCAGCTTAAGTTTCATACAAAAGCATCATCACTGTATGTAAAACTTCACCTGGTAGAAACCGAGTACAGGTCCTCCTGGTGGATGCAGCGAACTCCTGCTACAGAGATGCTCCTGATATCATCCTTGTGAATGCCCAAGTTCGAACCTTTGATGGTGACCGAGATGCCTCCTTTTAGTGGACCGTAGCGTGGAATTATCTAGAAGCCCGGACAAAAAAAGAAGAGTTGTACAGTTCAGAATAACCTCTTAATACATATACTACATGTATAAATCCTTATGTACAGACTTATATTTGGCAAGTACTGATAAAATATTACATTAATATAATATTAATATATGTATAATACGTATACATATATATTATAAAGTGTGTGCGATTTGAGTGGAACCATAAATGTAACACGATCGTAGAACAAAAGGCTTCTATTTCACCAACACATGAAAAAATGTATAAAAAAGCTAAAGAGGCCAAAAGAATCATTTATTTCAGGTGTTCCTCTAATTCCATATTTCTAGCATGCAGGTTTTTATTGCACAGTGGAACTCACTTCTGATATGACAGGGTCCGGACATTCCTGCTGCTCGTCGCTGGGACACAGTTTGTGAAACACACATGAGCGTGTCCGAGCACACCACACACAATTGTACTTAAAGTCTGTGTTCTTACACAGACTGCAGTCCTCACGGCCCAGCGAACAGTTGTACAGTGTTACTACAAAAAAAAAATTATAATAATACAATATGGAAAAACTTAGCACATGACAACGATTTGAAGGAAAACTGAGCTGTTCTACTTAAACGATAAACAATTTACCATTTAACGTGCTGTCTATCTTCTTCTCGGTGTACTTGTCTTTAATATGGAACAGGATGCTGATCTCCTGAGCCTTGTCATAGGAAAACTACAGGAACCAACACAAAGCAGAAGGAATTCTATCCATGCGATTTTATATATGATACGTATTACTTATGTATAGACACACGTATACACAATGATCAGGCAGGACATTAAAAGCACCTGACTAATATTATGTAGGTCCCTTATTTGCCAATAAAACAAATGCGAGCCAGCGTTGACTTTTTTAGCAGTTGGCTATTTTTTGGGGTCGGACCAGACGTGCTAGCATTTACTCCTCACACACATCAATGAGCCTTAGCCCTAACCCTGGTTTACTGGTTGTCTCTCCTTAGAGTCTAAGGAGTCTAAGGCTTAGACAATATTAGGTAGGCTCTACGGATGCACCGATACCAGTTTTTAAGGATCAAGTGCGAGGACCAGGATGTATTTTCTGTACCAATTGCCAATGTCGAAATATTCCACGCACAACACATTGAGACTAATGAATAGCGGACAGCAATAACCTCCAAAGGGCATAATAAACCAAGGGCATAATAAAAAAGTTAAAAAGTCATCATTCATTTTTAAATGTTTCCACACTGCTAATGATGACATTGTGTGTGTCAAAGTCAGTTCTGTCAGTCATATCCTGTACGAGTACGAGTACATAAGCTTGGAATCGGGCCCAATACCGATACTGGTGCATCCCTAGTAGGTTGTAATCAGAAGTGGGCACCAATGTGTTTTAAGTTCCCTATTTTCTGCTTGTTTTCCAACAACCCCTGCTCTACCCATTGCTGATAACCGGGATCAACTGTGTTCAGTCAATCAAAAGCCGGGAGAAACTAATTCACTTGGTGGGTTTTCTCCAAATCCACCCTCATCTATGATGGTACCTTCCAGCTTCTAATTGATCAATGCAAACCAGGAACACAACACAAGAGCTGCTGTTTTAGAGATACTCTCATCCGGTCATTTAACCATCACAATCGGCCCTTGTCGAAATCCCTCAGATGCTTACACAATTTTTTTTTTGCTTTGAAAACTGACTGTTTACTTGCTGTTTAATATTTCCCACCGCTTGACAGGTGTAACGAGACTATAACAAGATAATCAGCTATTCCCGTTTCGGGTCAGCGGGTTTAACGTTATGGCTGATTGAGGTGTGTGTGTGTGTGTGTGTGAGTGTGTGTGTGTGTGTGTGTGTGTGTGTGTGTGTGTGTGTGTGTGTGTGTGTGTG
>JAOUQX010000009.1:1761648-1776520 GCA_028566295.1 Liobagrus marginatus | reverse complement strand
ATATATATTTATATATATATTTATGTATATATATATATATATATATATATATATATATATATATATATACACACACACACACACACACACACAAACATCTGCATACACACACATATATATATACTGTATATACACATATTTATAAACATATATATATACCTGTAATATACACAACATATACATTGTGTGTGTGTGTGTGTGTGTGTGTGTGTGTGTGGGTATTAATATTTTCTTTTGAGGGGCTTGTGGGTGCATGTACTTTTTAGTTTGCTTATGCATGTGCTAGCATGGCTAGCATGCATGTGTGTGTGTTTTAATATTTGTGTCTGTGTGGGCATGTGGCTATCTGTTTGCTTATGCATGTGTGTGTGTGCGTGTGAGACATTTAATAATGTAGTGTGTATGAGTGAGAGAGAGACAGAAGAGAGATCAGCGTACGAGGTCGCTTTTACTCACCATGTAGCCGCTGAAAGAGAAAAAAGGACCATCTTCGGTTTTCACGTCATCTTCAGCTTGTTTCATTAGGTCTGTCCCGATGGTGAACTCTCTGCCCTGCAACATCCACAGTTTCCATAAAAGACTGAAGTCATACTGCATGCGGAATTTAAGCACTGATGTAAAAGGATCCCACGGTGACCTTTTACACCTACAGGGTCTTATGCGCTACGCTAACTCTTCGGCTAAATCTGAGCTGAATTATTACTATGGAACACTTGTATTTCAACACGCTAGAAACTGGAGTTAGTGCCGGTGTTATTCTGTGTCTGTTTAGCATTGAATGTATTTTCTGGGTCACGCTCCAGTGGTGATTTATATGACGCTCATATGAAAGTACACACTCAATGCTTTAAGAAGATGCAGTTTGGTTTTTAAAAGGCATAAAGGTTTTTATAGTGTACAAACTGTACATTCTATCCCCCTATCCTACCACTATTCCTAAACATCACACACACACACTCACACACACACACACACACACACACACACACACACACACACACACAAACACACCCTTACCCTACTCCTAAACCTACGCATAACACACACACACAGACACACACAGACACACACAGACACACACAGACACACACAGACACACACACACACACACACACACAACATTCTGCATTACTACACTTTTAATAAAACATTGTTTAGTACGTTTTTACAGTTATTTTACTTATAAGCACTCAAGGTCCCAATAAAACATGCTTATGTCGTAATACCAGTGTAATACCCATGTTATTTACACATTTGTCTCCTCATAAATTCATGAAAACAAGTTCGCACACACACACAATAATTTGTATCGTTAAAGTAAATGGTGGTTTCAAAACATATTTCAATCATCTAAAATATGAAGAGAAACAAAAAACACTATACGATATTACACAATTATAATGCACTAATGCACTCTGTTTATAGTAAAGAGAAATCCTCATCCACATGCCTACTGTCGGATTAGATTAGATCGGATTAGATATTACATGCCTATTGTTTGTTTTGATGTGGAAAATTGCATGTTTGATGACTTGGTCTCAATCGAGAATAATTTGAAGTCACGCCTCACCTTGTAGGGCTCTAGATTCACTCCTTCAAAACTGATGCGTGTTTTATAGCCCACTGGAATGAGGATGGGATCTGGATTTTCAAACCGCGGACATTTCTTTGTCTGAAAGACATTTGAAACACACACACACACAACATAACGCTTTTTCCCAGAGGACAAAAACAGGAATTTTGCAGATAGTATTTTGTTGTGTCCATGTTCCACATTGAATGCCTTTGTGACGTCAGACTCCACATTGGTGGGTCGTATAAAGCTCATATGAAAATAGACACTCAGGGTTTTTACCTAGCCTACTATGGGCAATATATTCATAGAAATGTAAAAAAACAAAACAAAAAAAAAACTGCTAATATCAATCCCACTCCTGCTCACTGAGATGCTTCAAGTGCTTCTTCCTAAGCATCTAAAATATAGGGGTGTTAACTTTAACCACTGAAATTCTCGGGAAGGTTCACCAACTCATTTTCTATCAGACTTGTGACCAAAAAAAAGTACACAGCTGAATAAAAATATCCATCCGATATGTAATAATTCCGCAAACGTTATCTCCAAACTAATTCTTTCAAACCATCATCTATAATGTCTTCTGACTTCCAGTCTGTTTCTACTTGTATATACACAGAACACGATAAACCCTATAAATAATTTATGATTTATTCCTCCGCGTTCTGCCGCAAGCCCCTATCCTAGTCTATTTCTCTTTCATCATGCCGAACATTTAAAACTTTGCTGGCTCTGTGGAATAATCCGGAACATATTCGATAGGCAGCGATAAAGGTCTGAGATCTAACACTGTGCTAGTTTTTCCCACCTGTCTGTGTTTGATAATATTGGGCCCCGTTTCGGCGTCGTTCATATCCGAGCACACGTGCTCGGCGGTATTCCACTGACACGCCCATGGTCTGCTTACACACGCGATACACCTAGGAGTTAAACACAGAACAGGGAATCCAACATATACTTTTAGAGAGATGCATTACGCAGAGTGTGGAGCGCCGTAATGACTTTTGTTTTGTTTTTTTTATTTAGCCATGAGTGTACATTTAGCAGCAAACACACATCGTTTCAATACCTACGACACAAAGCTCATTCATCAGATGCAGGCCAGAGTGCTTTAAAAAAAAAAAAAGAAAAGTATAAGAAAGAAATCCAACAAGAGATTGATTTTTGCTTTTGATGAATGAATAGGAAACTAAAGTAATTTCCTGTTCTTGGTATGAAACAAAAGAAAAGTGGAAAGGAGCAGAAAATCCGACGCTGGAATTCTGCAGTAGCAAATTCAATTCCAGCTGCACTCGTGCTGCACGATTTATGAGTTCGTCTCATTGGTATGGACGCGCGGCGTATTCATTACACGCACGTGCGTTTTGTGGCACAGCATCGGCACGAAACAGCGCCACGCCCGCTAACACGGACAAGGGACAAGATGCCACTCACGGAGTATTTTCTGCTTTGCGCACCGCCGCTGCACAGTCGTAGAACTCGTAGTCACGGGAGGCCACCTCCACGCTGTCGTTCACAAAGATACGCACCGGCACCAGCACCGAATCTGCATGCGCACACACACACACACCCACACACACACACACACAGCACGGAGAACCTCGGTATAGTGCAAAGAATGTTCTGATACTTATTCCTGACAAATCTAGGCGCATATTTAGATTAGTAACCCTGCTATTGGAACAAACTTTGACTAAATGGTAGCTTCAATTTTCTGTACTTATCCTGCACAGGGTCACGGGGGCCTGGGGACTCAAAATACCAAGCAGGGGGCACCTTGGGCGGGGTTTCAACCCATCGCACGGCACAACAAAAGACAAATTCAGACACATAATAATTCAATGATGCCGGTCAGCCTACAGGACACGTCTATAGTGTGAGGGGAAAAAACTGGAGAACCTGGAGGAAACTTCCGAAGTACGGGGAGAACTTGAAAACTCGACCCTGGGTCTGTATTATCAGTTTTATATGTAATCTGTGAATTCAACCTAAGTCAATCTGGCAACCCTGATTTTACACACACATGTTTGAGATTGTTAGCACTATGGCATAATGTGTGAATCGAAGATCTTGTTGTATTTTGTTAAATGGCATTAAATTAATGTTGATGAGGGAAATCCCCAGCTGAGAATCTGCACACCACACCCTGTGTGCCCACCAGGAGACCTGAACACATGTTTTGTATAATGCCTGAATAATGAGCTTGGTGGTGAGGGGTGGAGGTGGACTTAATAGGAAGGGGAAGGGTGGAAGTGAGGTTAATAGGGTAGGGATAAATGGGGGAGGGGTTAATGTGTAGAGGGTGGTTGGGGTGGGGTTAATGGTTTGGGCATGGTGGTTGTGGGGCTAATGTCTTGAGGGCGGTTGGAATGGGGTTCATTTGGAGGGTTGGGGTTAATGGGAGAGAAGTCAGGGTGGCCTTAATGGGATAGGGGTGGATGAGGTTAATGGGGTAGGGATTTACCAGATCACCCTTTAACTCCAGCACAGTTGCCAGTCAGAATGTAACAACATCACATTTATCTACAATGAGGGTATACTTGGGTAAATCCCCGAAAAAGACATTAATTAACAAAAAACAGCACAAGATTATGACCAAATCATCTAATAAGAAATGTTTTGCTTGTTTTATTATTATTTATGTAGTTTTTGTAAATAACCCAAAAGTGTCAATCAGTGTATACTATAGAGCAGGGGTCACCAACATGGTGCCCGCGAGCACCAGGTCGCCCGCACGGACCACATGAGTAGCCCACGGGCCCGCTTTAAAAATATCCCACCATAGCACCACTTACCAGTGAGCTGCATCTATATTTTTCGTTGCTATACTTTTTTAAATCAGACTTACATTAATGTAAATTTGAAAATATGACTTATAAAGATTTATAGAAATAAAGTGTAGCATATTGCTATTTATCTGTTTCATAGCTTGTTTGATCATCGCTGATAATTATTGTGAGAAATCATTAACATGATCAGTGTTTTTACATCTACTGTATGAAGAATATTAATTATAAATAATAACATAATTAAAGGTAAATTGAGCAAATTTGTTATTTCAGAAGTGAATACCAAACTGGTAGCTCTTCGCATTAATCGATACCCAAGAAGTGAATCTCCGTTTCAAAAAGGTTTGGAGACCCCTGCTGTAGATTGGATCCCATTCTGGACTCTGTAGTTTCACACTGCATGCGTTTCGAGCGGTACCTCGATGCGGAGGTGTCGGAGGAAGCCGGTTAGGAGGAGGCAGGTTGCATCTGACCATCGAGTCCACCATGGTGGCTTTACTATTGGACGATCCGATTGTGCAGTGGATCCTGTCAAAGTCTCTGATGCTGGGTAGCGAAGGAATGTTGATCTCCACCTGCCGATGGAGACGTTTAGAAGCTTATCAGACTGGAAAAACATCTTAGTTAGCCTTAATTTATCTTAATAGACAGTGTCCCAAATATCCATGACAGAATCGATGAAGGCGCTCCGGTGAGTCGAAGACAGATGCGACAGACTGCTACAAACTGAAGCTCTGACAATAAAAATCATGAACTATGAATACAAGACAAGAAAACAAGCATCTGTGTGAGGAGGTTGGACACATAAATTACACAGCAACAAAAAGCTTGACGATGAAATGTAAGAACAAGGTCATGTGACTTGCTGGGGATGATGGGTAATGAAGTTGCAGCACCATATTCTACATAACCATGATGCACTACACATAGTAGCGATCCAGTGGGGAATGTCCAGTGGCCATTGGATAGAAAGAAGACACTTTATGATAGTAAAAGCATGCTGAAATCTGCAGATGATCATAGTAAGTTATAGCAGTTTGACACGGATTGTGTGAGAGAACAGGAGATACTGCCGTATACAAACAATAAAACATTAGTGAGGCACCGATCAGGATGTTTGCATCCGATATCGAATATCGATTTCTTGTCATGGTTATCGACTGATACCGATATCGATACCGATTGGAATGCGACAAGCTTTATAGAACTGATACGTAGCTATGTGATCACCGTTAACCTTTTTACAGATATGGGTACTAATACTATAGATGTTGGTTTGTCATATATTTATTATAAATATTTGTTACATTTTTGAAGTCATGATGTAATATTGTACCCACGGCCAGATAATGTAATAAGCAAACATGATTCATTATACAGTATAATGAATATGCATTGTAATATGTCTTTAAAATGGGGTTTATGCATAACGCTATACATATCAGGATACTTAACATAATGCAAACAAAGACTGGTTCGTGAGTTCGGCCAGATTAGTGAGAACCGATCGAGTCATATATTGTGATTATTGGCCGATAACGATCTCCGCCTGTATCGATCGGAGCATCCCTACAGAATACAAATGCAGTCAAACGTACACTATGTGCTAATACACATAATAAAGGTTACTATTAAAAGGAAGAAAAAAAAAAAAAAAGAGTGTAACGTTATAAGACTAAATGTCATCGACGCTTTACTCCAGAGCATCAAATATCCACTTTGCTAAACAGCGATTGTATATAAAACACTAAAATCCTTATCAGCTGCCACGATAATAAAGCAGAAACAATAAGCACCGAGTAAACACAATAGTTATCGTGCATTACCACACGCTCTGTACTGTCGCTCACCATATGGCTTTAATGTGCAGCAGCTTCACAGCCACCGTGGACCATCACGCTCAGCTTTTCCAATCATTGTATGAGAGAGAAGAAGTTTAAAAACAAGTGTGGTAATTACAGCTCTGACACCTGCTAGGTGGTTACCTGCTGGGATCTTTTGCTGCTGAGGTTGGGAGGATGGAAGGAAACTATTTTAACACACTGCTGTCTGGGGCTCCAAAGCCATCCGTTCTTCTCTTCAGCTCGACTGCACTCTGACCTCCTGGTGCACCTACAGAGTGGGAGACGACGACAACAATGCAAACATCTAAGGGTACAGGTCTCTGTAAGAATCGGAGCTATAGAACATCTTTATTGATTTCATTAGTGCATGTTGGAGCATTACAGTATTCCTTCCGTGGAACTAAGAGACTTAAACACTGTTCCAGCATGACGAACAATAAAACACTAGGGATGCTACGATCAGGATTTATGCAGCTGATACCGAGTACCGATTTCTTGTCATGGTGATCAACCGATGCCGATCCTGATTCCGATCCGTCGAGCTTTATATAACTGATATTAACCTTCTGTCGGATAAAGTATTACTATAGATGTTGCCTTTGTTACATTTTTACAGTAATGAAGTAATATCTATGTTCTACTATTCTTTTAACAGAGTACGACCAAAATAAACACAAAGAAAGATCGGTCCGTGAGATCGGCCGAGTTTAGTGAGCCCTGCTCGCGTGATAAAATGGGATTACAGGCTGATACCGATCACCGGACAATCGATTGGAGCATCCCTAATGGCAATCGATGTGTGCATGTGTTTGTGCCAGGGTTGGAAACTGGAGAAGCCAGAGTAAGCAAGAATATGCACATACACACAAAGCAGAAGTAGGAATTAGACCCCCAACCGTGGTGGTGTAGGGCAAACTGGTGTATGTGACTGTCAGATTTGACCTATTTACAGATGTACATTAGCGCTGACCATCCATGTTTATCCAAGAGGCCATTTGTCCAGTTTAGGCTTCAACACAATAAAAGTCATTAAGGCATTAGACATGGCATTTAATCATAAACAGAGATAATCAATAAGACAATCTTCACCTGCCCTCTAAAACACACCAGCCACAGTATGGATCTTTCTGGGCTGCACAGGATTTGCAGTCAGTCTTCTGGTGGCACGACTGCACCGGCACCTTAGTGATCTATAAAACGGAGGGGTGAGGTGGGGGAATGATGACACACACACCTAATTTATTTGAAGCTCTTTGTTTGGTTATCATTATAAAACCATACCTGCCACATTAGTAGGCGGTGAACATAAAAAAGACATTCGAGCACATTTCTACAACATCAAACATTACCCGCGGGCAGAGAAATGAACTCCTTCACAAACCCAAACAGACTTAATGCCTTGATAAATGACTGCACTGCAGGCACCTTTTTCTCCGTGGTGATGTATATGTGACTCTGGGTCTTGTCGAAGAAAAGATTCTTATGCACATGCTCGCCCGTGGTGTCCCCAGGAACTCGGTTGTACACCTCAGGTTTGCTTGACAAATGAACCTGCATGGGAGGAGAACAATAGACACGGAGCAGGTCGCAATTATACAGTGCAGCACGGGACAAGAGAAATCCGTCAAGCTGTAGCCAAAACCCACACAGAGCGTCTTGCGTCGTGTTGGAGACATACCTGACACGATGTCATCCCTAAACGAGTAGTCTACGAGCCAGTTAATGACCACAAATTCCGCTATCCTGCACGGAAGAAGCGGCAAAAATAGCCACCTGTACTGCTCATCGTGAGCCGTGCCGTCAGGACGGCTGGGTCGAGCGATAGCGAGACGCTACTTGTTTTTCTGGACGAGCCTTCTCCTTCCTGTTTAATCTGACATAGTTTCAAAGCCCTAATGAAGAATCCATGTAGGAGGTTTCTCTACATTACCGAAAGGAGCGGTTGAATGTGGGGACTGACTCATGATCTAAAAACAAATCTCCTGAGTCTCCTGTCACCGTCTGTCTCGGGGTCGAGGACATGCAATATCTATTTTATCGCCGACAACCTAAAGGTGCCTCATATGCACCGGGTTAGAACTCTGGTATTGCACAATTATTGAATAATATGTCCTGTTCCATAAAAGCAGACCATTATTTAACCTTCTACAAACTCCGGTGTTAAAAAAGGAGTTCTTGGTTTTATCCACCGTCTAAATTGTTTCATTACATAAGAAAACCTTCCAAAATTCTTTTTATATGCAATGGCCTCAAGCACAGTTGTCACTTTTTCCATTTTCTACTTCTTATATAACCAGTTAACCTCTGCTCGCATTCAAACCCACAATCTGCATCCTAGCCAAGAGAATCATCGCTTTTACTTTTTTTTTTCCCACTTCATCTCCGTAACACCTACCTTCAGTACCTCTCCCATGGCGTTCCCTACGAAGGCGATAGTGTGGTCGTTTTCCACAGCGATAGCCACGGCAGTCAGATGACCTCGAGCTTCCTTGCTGAAGAACGGCTCTGCCTGTAGGGCGAACTCGGGCCTGCTGGCCAGCGGGGAGCGTAGGAACTCTGCTCCACACCTGTTTTGGTCCACGATATCCTTCTACATACAAGGCAGCAAAAAACCAGAAAATCTTTACTGGAAGAATAATTCAATATTCATATTTGTATACATTAAGTATTTGTATACGTTATATGGTGTTAACCCCAAAGTGGGGTGCTGCCTCGACCCGGCGTTATCTCTTTGAATTAAATATGAACCCTAGCACTACTGTACCAGACGTGTGGAGTTATTGGGAGTCATAGGAGTGGAGACTTATGGGACTAAGAGTGATAAATCTGAAATAGGATGTTCAATAACACACATGGATGATTCATATGATGTGATGATCTGGGGTCCCAATACTACAATACAACTGCTTCAAACGGAATGTCATTATGTGTGTATGTTGTGACTGCAGTACTCACGCTATGGCGATGGGCACATGGATTTCCTGCACTAGATATGTAAGGGCTATACACTGCTGGTCTTCCTCCAATCTTTCCGTAGTCAGTGTAGCAGGCACTCAGGATGTCCTCCACCCTCTCGTTGATGCGTTTTAAAGGATACATGCAAAGAGCCGAGTCGGTCGCGTTATCACCATCCGGAGTGGCCACTATGAACAGCACTTTATCCCAGACTGTAATGGTCCCGTATAAACCGGAATCCAGCATGACGCGAGCTAGCTCCTTTCCCGGCTCGGTCACGAACGCAGCCTGAACTTTGTTATAGCGGTTGCCGTTGGCGCTGCAGTTCAGCTGCAGCTCGGTGTAGGAGTAATACCCTTCATCTTTCTCACACAGACGGGACACGAACGTGAAGTTTTTGTTGTCGGTCCCACCCTGAGTGCGTGAAAAGAGGAAATACACGAAGCCGGAGTCTTTAAAGACAAAGCGGAATTGGTGCTGGTATTTAGGGGCGAAGGGTATAGCCTGGACCGCCGACGCCTCCACGATGCTCTCGAACACAACCCACTCCTTGTAGTTTTCCAGGATGCGTGTGGTGATGAGCTTGGGGTTGTCCTCCTGGCTGCCGTAGCCCTTCCCGACCAGGAAGACGTTAAACGGCTTTTTGGCCGGGTCGTCCTTGAACTGGAACGTGGCCATGACCCCGACAACCGATACGCTGTCCTCAATGCTGGCCGCGTACGTTCTCTCTCCTTTACTGTCGCTGTAGTAGATTTGCTGATTCACGTTGCTGAGGTTCAGCAGGGAGCAGATCCCTCTGTACACGCTCCCGCAGGCGATCAGAGATCCGTTCGCAGAGTGAACCAGAAGGAGCTTGTTGACGTTGTTCGTGTCTTTAAGGTCTGCAGACATGCACGTGGAGGTTGACACGGGAGGCGTGCAGCTCCGAGCATCTTTCTTGGGCCCCGTCTCGGCTTTAGCTTCCAGCTTGAGGAAAGCGCCCAGCTGGTAAATGCCGTTCACCGCACCCAGGTACACTCGGCCCGTGGAGGGGTCCTGCGCTACATTGTTGATATGAGTGAGTGTGTGAAACTCCAAAACTTTCCCTTCACTGGAAAAGGAGGAGACACACACCAAGACCAGCACCATCGGCACCCAATCTCCCATCTCTAAAAACACAAATGAAATCACGGGTTACTTAATAAATGACATCGACGAGTTCACACAACTTTCTTTTAGAACTTATGGATGCCGCGTTTAAGCTAACAGTTAAGACAAAATTAAGCCTTTCTCTCGCTCTCTTTCTCTCCTTCTCCCTCTCTCTCCTTCTCTCTCTCGATCTCTCTATGGTTTGCACTCTTGCTAGCTCTCAGAGGACATTAATCTTAGTTTGGTCACAGCTGCTCAAGCACAGTCAATCATCTGTTGCTTATCTCATTACAAATAAATGACAACAAGACAATAAAACTCACACACACACACACACGCACACAGACACACGCACACGCACACACACACGCACACACACACGCACGCACACACACACGCACACACACACACACACGCACGCACACACATACACACCATTCAAAGGATGCACACAAAAAGTGTTTACTTTTAAATACACACAAACAGACACGCAGTGTTATTAGTGATGCCTTTGTTATTTTATTTTCCAGTCACACGATTAAATCTACACACACACACACACACACACCTCATAGTAAAATTTCTGATGAAGCTCCAACATGGCTAAGTGTTGTGTTTCGTTAACCTGTCTTAGCCTGCAGCTCGTATCACGTGAGCAGCTCATTATCCATTCACCCCTAGGGCTCTGTTAATTTCAGCCACACACTCATTTCCATAAAACCTGCTGTCCCTCAATCGCACCACTTTATACGCTGATCCTTTTTTTCTTTCTTTCTCTCTTCTTCCCCTTCTGAGAATGAAGCTCATTTATTTCAGATTTCATTTCTCTAGGTAAACGTGCTTGCCCTTTTTAATTCATACCCTTAAACAATCGGAAACATTGCAAAAGCATTAGATTGGAGTAGCAAGAGAAATTCACCGCTGGAGCAGCTAAATACCATCCTTTCTGTTGGGTTTGTTTGTCAATCCACCACTTTGTACAGCATTACGAGGTCCCTGGTGGTCAAGCCACTAAGGATCCTGTGCTCTTGCTGTGGCCCGGGTTTAATTTCTGGGCAGGGAACCAACCCAGCCACTGAGGGGGTTAACTAGGGTCAGTGTCAGTTCTAAGCCCATAAAAAATAAGAGGCTTGTGTCAAAAAGGGTATCCAGTGTTAAACCTATGCCAAATCAAATACTTAGTGCAGGTCGTCCTCTGTGGCGACCCAAACAGAGAGTGCCTGAGAGAAACAATTATGTGTAGAATTTCAACTCATCTCGATAGAAGATAGCTATATATCCCAGCCACTAACAGTAATATAGCCCAACCGCTAACAGTAATATATCCCAACCGCTAACAGTTCTACTATATATTCCACCCACTAACAGTAATACTATATATCCTACCCACTAACAGTAATATATCCCACCCACTAACAGTAAAACTGTATATCCCACTCATTAACAGTAATATATCCCACCCACTAACAGTAATACTATATATCCCACCCATTAACATTAATATATCCTACCCACTAACAGTAATATATTCCACCCACTAAAAGTAATACTGTATATCCCACCCACTAACATTAATATATCCTACCCACTAACAGTAATATATCCCACCCACTAACAGTAAAACTGTATATCCCACTCATTAACAGTAATATATCCCACCCACTAACAGTAATACTATATATCCCACCCATTAACATTAATATATCCTACCCACTAACAGTAATATATTCCACCCACTAAAAGTAATACTGTATATCCCACCCACTAACATTAATATATCCTACCCACTAACAGTAATATATCCCACCCACTAACAGTAAAACTGTATATCCCACTCATTAACAGTAGCATATCCCACCCACTAACAGTAATACTATATATCCCACCCATTAACATTAATATATCCTACCCACTAACAGTAATACTATATATCCCACCCACTAACAGTAATATATCCTACCCACTAACAGTAATATATTCCACCCACTAAAAGTAATACTGTATATCCCACCCACTAACAGTACTATATCCTACCCACTAACAGTAATATATTCCACCCACTGAAAGTAATACTGTATATCCCACCCACTAACAGGTGCAGGAGTGAAGAGATAATCAGTGTTATTCACTTCACCTATCAGTGCTCAATATGTTATGCTTGTTCGGTGTACAGTATGTGGTCACAAATCATTAAGGATGGGTATTATTTCAGCTCAAACCTATAATCAGCCATTATACCGAGTGGGTCACAAAAAAAAAAAAAAAAAAAAGAGACAAGACTAGAACTGTGTGGGTCAGACTTACTTACAGCAACACGCAGGGATGTCAGCCTGGGATAAAGAATGTATTAATTAGAGCCTACACACGAATCGAGGAGCACTGGGGAGTTTGAATTGAGCTCAACATAAAGCCATGACAACCAGCTCCTGGACAGCGATCTGAACATACGTATGGATCTCTGCACTGAACATTTGATTCCTTTAAGAATCCGACATATTTCACAAGCCTTAGGCTTTAGGTCGGGTTTCTCATGCAACCTTCGACAAATAAAAGCACATGGCCTTTAACAAAAACTGGAATGTGCAAATGTTTTTATTGTGTCCATGTTCAGCATTGAGTGTTTTTGGTCATTTCAGACTCTGCAGTGGTGCTTAATATGAAGTAGACACTCAGGGCTTTAGGAATTTGTAGTTTTTCATAAGAATGTCTGTTTTTATTTAGCCTACTTGTGGGAATAAAACAAAGAAAAGCATGAGAAAGGCTTGTTTTTTCGCTTCAATTGGAAAAAAAAAAAAAAAGTCAGACGAAGCTTTTATTATTTCCACATATTACATTACAGCACAGTGGAATTTGTTACTGGACATAATCCAGCTTGAACATTGGGGGTCAAAGCACAGGGTCAGTCATGGTAGGAGTCCTCACTTAGAGCATGGATTGCAAAGGGTCTTAATTAAAGGTGTTGAGCAACATGGCATTGCTGGGGCTTGAATCCCAATATTCTGATCAACAACCCAAAGTCTTAACCACTTGATATCAAACCCATTTCTACTCTAAGAGCTTCTCCGTGTTCTTGTTTATAAGCAGCTGTAATACATCCTCAATCAATCACAACAATTCCGTGTAAGGTCAAAGAGGAATAAAAACCAAAGTCTCACACTGAAAGCCAACAGAGTCTTAAGTCATTTAGACATCAGGAAATAAAATCATTCATTGGTTTATACTGAAAAAATCTGTTAAGAGTTATCAGAAAAGCTTCTGCAGGCTCAATCAGCATCAGTGTGTGTTTGACTGCTGATCGGACGTTCGGATGAACACTTTCGGGTTCTTACTGAAAAGTTCAAGCTTCTTTACACCTCCCGCGATGACAACATTGGTGACTTGTTTTTATATCACTTGATTTCAAACCTCTGCCGATCAAAGCATGGATTTGTTTATAGAGATTAAGAAAAGACCATAAAACAATTTCCGTTGCATCAGTGCATGGATAAATTGGGTTAATCCCTCGCTTCTTTCCAACACACACACACACACACGGAACAGGAAACTAAACGTCTCGGCTCATTTCATCGAGCTAAATAACAAAATGTAATCAATGACCAGAAGCTAATGGTTTGAGGGCTGGAATTGAATGTGGAGTAAAGACGTGCTATACGGTGATGAAGCCGCAGTGGATGAAACCGTACCGTAGTAAAGCTCGGTAATGATTAACAACAATGACATGAGTGAATTGTCATGAGTGAGTTTTTTTTTTTTTTTTGAAAGACCACACACGTGAACTGAAGTGTGGCGAGTTTACGTGTTAAGAAATGTTTTTGCCTCCATACAACACGCCATTTCTTTGTCATGAAGACTGATAGCAGACAAAGTCATTTTATTTAAAGCATGTGCCACAGAAGTTCCCGCTGACTGATACTATACGGAGAGAGAAAGAATTGTGATTAGAGTGACAGAAATTCATCTCCGCTCTGCTACTGCACTGAGTGTACTATAAAGAATAATTTACTTATTCATGCGCATTCACGTCGCTCGACAAAATACGCTGCTATACAAATTTCTCTCAGATGTCAAGCTGGAGGGCTGGAGGGCTGCGTCACCCGATGCTACCGAGATGAAGAAAAATCCGAAATGTTTCTTTCTGTTTTTCCGTCTCGCATGATGTTGCCCTCGGAAGCTTCTTCGTTCTTTGATTTTAATCTTCACGGATGAAGCTTCACGCCATCAAACAGAGCAGGCAGCGGCTCGACGACCCGACGGAACGCGTGTCACGCTCGAGTGTTACGCTTTTACGATTAGAATCCTGTCTCAGCCAGGAGACGGGGACGGCAGCAGGTGTGTGTGAGACGCTGTGATGGAATATGTTCAAGGTGTAAACGCGCATTTCATTTAAAACAAGTCTTGAAATATTCTAGGATGACCAGCCACAAACAAACCAAATATGGGACAGTGACTAAGTTTGTGTGGGACATGTTAGCAACACTAATACATAACCTGAAACCGTTATAAAATGTTTCAAGTTTCAAAGTTTATTGGTCACATGTACATTATACGTGGTACAACATACAGTGAAATGCTTTGACGACTAA
>JAOUQX010000009.1:1640292-1650440 GCA_028566295.1 Liobagrus marginatus | reverse complement strand
AGTGTCGGTGAGATCGGACGCGTTAGTGTCGGTGAGATCGGACGCGTTAGTGTCGGTGAGATCGGACGCGTTAGTGTCGGTGAGATCGGACGCGTTAGTGTTGTAATAGTGAGGAGGTTCTGGGGTACAGATGGTGTTGCAGTTCATCACAAAGCTGTTCATTGGGGTTGTGTGAGAATCAGAGTTCTGTGTTTTAATACTAAACCTGAACACAGCATGTCTACATGGAGCTCAGGGCTTTGTGCACAGGTGCATTGTCATGCTGGAACAGTGTCTGAGTCTCTTAGTTACAGTGAACGGAATAATGTAACACCTAAAGTACTGAAATAATGGCCGATACCTTTGACGTACAGCTCCAGCCATGACCCTTACCTTACAAGAGCCATTCCATTCCTCACTTTCCCGGTCATGACGTGGTCCACCAGCTGCAGCGTAGCCCCAATCGCCAACTTAGCACAGTGGTAGATGTTCTACAAGTACGAAATGGAGTTTGAGTATAAATGTCAAACAGCTGGAAATAAAATTTGGGCTGTTGGCGTCCTGCAGTGTTTAATCTTACGGGATGAAAATACACGTCCCCATACTGCTGAGTGAAGGTGAGCAGATCCTCTAAGCTCATGTGTGGGGTTTGTTTCACAGCTTCAAGATACTCTTTACTGTAAAGACCACAAATACAAATAGTGTTTGCCCAGATAAGCTTGCGTGCAGTTCACATGCAATAACATTGACAACTACGGCAAGCAAATGGAGTCAAAAAAATTATTCTTTTTTTTTCCACAAAGCACAAGATGATAAAAGGCAAACCTCACCGACATGGCAGCTCAGTGGTTAAGGTGTTGGACTGCTGATTGGAAGGTCACGTGTTCCAATCCCAGAACCACCGAGCTGCCACTGCTGGGTGCTTGAGCCAAACCCTTAACTCTCGACTGATCATTTGGCTAAAAATGGGATAATGTAAGCGGATAAGGGCGACGGTCAAACACCACATGTGTATCCTTAAGTGCCGAATGGATCACATGACTCCTGAGGTTTGTGTAAAACATTTAATAATACTGTACTAAATATATTGTAATATTTTAATAAAGGTTGACCGAGAAAGGTTTTTTTTTTTTTTTTAGATATTTTCCTTCGTCTTGTGAGGTGTATGATATGATATGCGATTGAACATGACGACGACTAGAAAATGCAAACTAGTCCATATTATGATATGATTTATTATGGAGGCTTACAGTGACCCTGAAATTGTTTGGCAAAACACATTTGTTTATCTGGTTAGTTCTGTAAATCTGCTTGTTATTTGTTCTAGGATTCGATTCCACACACGGTTAATGCAACAGGTGAGTGTACCTGTGAGCTAGAAGGATTTCATCATCAGTTGCTTGACGAATAGGAACACACACACACCTCCTGTCCAAACCTCTGCACTTCAGTGCCTCATAGCTCACTGATAAACGCTCAGGTACCTCGATCTTACATGCTGGGCTGCACACAACAAAACAGAAAAATCTATTTTTTTTTTTTTAAATAAAAAAAAAAACACATTTTGCAAACGTACACACACACACCCTTACTCAGTCCAGAGAAGTTTGTACTGAGTCATTTCCTCATCGTAGATTAATCCAGTTCCAGGCATAATGCTAATTCTTTTGTGTGTGCTGCCTCTCCGGAATAAAATTACGATTCAACAGAAGAAAAAAATGTTTAGAAAATTTGTAACTTGTAGTAATTATACCGACGTCTCCGGTGGGTGGGTACAAAACAAAACGCGTATCTGCGTTTTATTCGTTCTGCGATGAACACGTGATCAAAGATGGCGGAATCACGTGACTGATTTCGGACACGGATTCGCTTCGTTTATTTATTTGACCACAAGATGTCGCTATAAGCGCGCTTTTTGTTGAAAGACAAACTGGTTAACCTTTAAAAGTAGTCACGATCAGTAGTTTAATAGTATATCACTCATATGAGGATTTATAGTGTCAGTCCTGTTACAGCTACACTTCTAAGTATTATGTCTTACACCGTCCTTTCCTTCTTGTTTACCTTTGTTTTACAAATATGACCCAATATATGTTCAGAGATACTTCAAAGAAATATGTTTATTATTTCTGTATTGTGTCATGTTCTTATGCTAGTAAGTGGTGTTAAAAAATATATCCCCCACATTAATGATCCGATGTGTTATGTGGTGGGCAGGCGTGGGCCAGGAAGTCACTCAACGGTGAGAAATAAAACCCAAAAAGCATTTGTAAGATTTTAAGGGTAGCGAATAAGAAAAGTTCCATCATTTCACCGTTAACCAACACACAACAACAAATCAACTCAACTGTCTGTGTGTGTTGATGCGCTGTACTCAAGTTACCAATGGTTTCTAACGGGTCTCCTACGCGCATGCGCGTTTACAGACATGTGGCGGGTTGTGTACAAACAGAAGCGATTTTATTTTGGCTCTCTGACGCTACAAACGGACGAAAAACACCCAAAGAGTCTGAAAGTCGAGGATGTTCCTGTCAATCAACCAGAGGTAAGAAAACACTTTAAACTGATTATTTCAACTGGGGACATGAACCATGAAGTCGGATTAGCTAGCTAGCCCAGATTCCGTTTTGTTTGCAGTAGTCCTGTGTTTTCGGTACCGTGAGTTTTTATGGACAAACTAACCTTACTTTACTAACCAAACTAACCTTCTTACTTGTAGAAAAATAGGGAAATTATGCGAGTTGTATTTGCGAACTTTTTGAGCCACACAACAAATTGAAACACGGCTCGATGTCATGCCCTTACTGTACCGTAAATAACATATATAATGCCCCTACTGTACCGTAAATAACATGTACTGTATAGCGTTGCGTTTTTTTTTTTTTGCAAGTGCTACATGCGGTCGATGATGCAGGTAAACTAGGGGGAAACATTACAGCTGTACATACGGTACTCTTACTACAGAAGTACATACAGGAATTACCCGCATAGTGTGTACCCCGGATAATTATGGCCATAAAGGCGCTGCTTTTATACAATTGCCGGTAAAATATAATAAGTGTGACGTCACATGAACAGATTTACTTTCACGTTCCATTTTTCTATGTAAACAACAGATTTCAATTAGCACACTTCAATTATGATTTACAGTACATGTTAAGAATTATTTTATAATATGTATATAACAATAATAATATGTAATAATACAAATACTAATAAAATAATAGTAATAATAATAATATACCGGTAATATAGTATACAAAAAATGTAACCTACTATAATATGCATTGTACATATACATTCTGTACATGATATACTATTAATATACAGTGTTTATACATACTGTACTGTAAATGTACAGTGTACTTATACATACTGTGCAATTTGTTCATGTGTGTGTGCAAAGACAGTATTTCTCTTCTGCAAAAACTGTCAAACCCCTCTTAAAGCAGTACAACCCCTTAATTCTCTTATGCAGACTCCTGGGGGGCAGCTGCCCGGTGTACCCCCCTCTCACGCCTTCTTCCATCATCCTCTCTTGACCCGAAGGCCAATGCTTTACCACTGAGCCAGAGGAACTCATACAAGCTACTTACTTTATAGAACGTTTCACCTTCGCGTTAGTAACCCGGCGCTAAAATCGAAACATAAAGCAGGATTCAAACCTGCGACGTCTCGCACCGGAGTCTACGACTCTAACCACTACACCAACACAGATCCTTAAGAGGCAGAACTGTGTATTGGACTTTAGTTTTAAGAAATACCTTATTACATACAAAGAACAATAATCACTCGTGATCTGGGAGCTTAGTAAGTCAAAGCAAAGAGCCATATTCAAACCTGCGACTCTCCCACCAAAAGCAACTAGAGTCTGCGACTCTAACCACCACACTACCAAAGGGTTATACAGACTCCATTACACATTACTGTGTTTGCTTCATTAGCCCTCAATGTTAACAATTATAGTCATTGAACAAGTTGTCTGCCAGTTGATTTTTAATTCATCGGGAGCAGGAAAAAGGGACAAGCAGTAAAACTACAGCATCATCATCATCACCCATAAACTGTAGAAAGATGTTTATGTATTTGTAAAATCTGCTAATTAAGGCATAGTTTAAAGGGTTAAGAGAAAGAATGCTAAGGCTAAGGCTTAGGGTGTTATAGAAGGTAAAGTCTTCAGAGCCCAAGAGTGTCTTCTTTAACTTGACAGCCCAGCAGAGCGTTACCAACCTGCACACAGTCTGACTGGTTGACCACTGAAACATAACACATGGTTAATCAGCAAAGAGCCAAATCAGAATGTGGAATCTGCCAAGCAGTAAATGTGCTTTGTTTAATTGTATTACACCGCAGTTAACCTGCAATGTAGAGTTTACCTTTCTGACTGCGAAGCCACGCTGCTGCCTTCGTGGCCAGAAACTGCCACTCGATCTGTGCATCGAACTTAAAGCCATGCAACCAAATCAGAGCCATAAGTGTAGCCCAGACATCTGGCTTCACCTGCAGACACAAACAATCAGGCAACTGAAATACATACCAACGAAGAACACGAATATGAATAAACTCTTTTTAGCTATTTTCACATTTAGTTCTAATAACTTTTTTTTTTTTTAAATGAAAATATATTTAGTTTTTGTTTGTGGCAGCGGGGACGTAGCCAAACGCCCATTTGTAATTTGTTATAAAACACTTAATGTTACTGTAAAATGGTAACAATAAACATATTAGCATAAGTATACACTAATCAGAATTAAGTCTGTTATATTGTGAGGGACAATGATGTGCACAACATGACATAAGAGTGTTGGTTTGGGGGATGGGGGGGGGGGGGGGTGTTTTTTTTTTTTGTCTCCCCCCGAACCAACCTGATTTACCAATTTGCATAACTATCCATCAGAGGAATGTGATATTCATGCAAACCAGTTTTTGCATGGCTTGCATTTAGACTCCAAGGGTAATGTTACATCATGATCACATTACACAGACATTCAATGAATACTAACCTGTGCAGGAATTCGCTCAATCAGCTCTTTTTCTGTCTTCCCAAACACCTCTGCTAGAGCTGACTGCATTTCCCAGCAACCTGAAGCCTTCTGGAGGGAGATGAGCTGCATCAGCGGGTCATCCGGCATTGGACAAGTTTCTACAGAGACATTCATGTATATAAATATACAAACGCATAAATCTTACTTAGAACTAGCAATAAAAACATAACCATGAACTATTTAAATAACCAAAAACAGACTGTTTTATGAACGACACTATTATGCTAACGTCGTAACAATGCATTAGTACACGTGTGTGTTTAAAATCACTGTAGTGCTGCAATAACCATAGAGTAAGTGAGAGAATTGTTTATGTTCCATCACATTTACACCTACGGTATTATATTATACCAAAGAGCTGTAATACTTTCTGACTTAAAAAGAAAAAAAAAAAAAGGAATGGAGAAAAAAAAAATGGTATCGTTGCTCTTACTATGTAGTAATTTGACGTTTATTATTTTTCTCTTTGCCATTGTAGGTGCTAATGAATTGCTTTTTTTAATCAGGCACTCACTCTAATGTGAATAGCTGCACATTTTTTGTTATATTAACTCTAATAGAGAAAAAAGAATGTGAAAGAACTGCTATGACATATGAAAAGTATTTGGTTATCGTATCGGATTTAACCTCACATGCAAATTGTGAAATAATATATGAATATGAATAAAATATATTTGATAAAAAAAAAAACATACCCATTTCCACTTGAGGCGATACTTCAACATGGCAAAAATAGAATACGTTAAAAAGGGGGAAAAAGGTACAAATTAGTTTCACTTAACAATGAATATTTTGAATGTAATAAATATATAGTATATAATAAAACTGAAAAACTAAAAGCCGTTGAGGCAGTAAGTATGCTAGTTGCTATAACGAGTAAAGTAACTGAACAAAGTTGCATCCATGCATTTTGTTTAATGTTTACATGCAGAAATGTGCAATAATTGTATGTCATGGGTTAGGGTTAGCCCTAACCCTAATTTATGCATCGGCTAAATTAGTGCATCGTTTTAAAGTTGCATTTGATAAATAAATATTGAAAGCTTTTAAACAATTAAGAGAACTTGATACCGTTGCAGTCCTAAATATAATGTCCGGTAGGTTGTGTATATGTTTTTATTACATAATACTAGTCATTCATATACGTCATTTTGCTATAATGAATAGTGGATCATTCAAAAAGTACTGTATTACAATTGCCAACTTACCAGACTGAAACCTGTTACGAATCCCTGCCCTACTGCTGCCTGTATAAAAGCAAATAAACAAAAAAGAAACCTCAGAACACTTCATAATTTATGTGCCGTAAATATATGTTTTTTCATGCATTTTATTATACATTGGTAGATTGTAATAACGCAAACACGAACGGCTTTCTAGTGGTTTTGTAATTGACAATTCAAGTCTACACAAGTCAAACCACATGGCAGAAGTTAAAAAGCAAAGAATTTGTTAGAAATGAAAGGGTTTTTAGTCAATAAAACTGCTGCCGAGTCAGTAAGTATGCTAGTCGCTATAAAATAATTCATAATAAAGTAAACTCTTGCGGAACGAAAAAATAGTGAAATATGACAGTAAACACATAGCAACAAACTGTTAGTCTAGTAACTAACTGGGTTTGAACAGCTACATCCTAGCAACACCCTTACAATCAAATTCCACTAATACAAAAATACATAAGGGCACTGACCAATGTTTATTTAAACTGTAAATCGTTTACACTCATACTCTACCACCAAAAAAGTACAATATCAGATACATAACCAACAATTCATATTTTAAGCTTTTAAAGAATTCAAGAACGTGACATTTTTGCAGTCCTAAATATAATGTCTGGTAGGTTGTGTATATATTTCTATTACATAATACTATACATTCAACTGTAATTTTGCTATTATGTATAGCGGATTATTCAAAAGGTATTAAATTTGGTAACTTACATGATTTCAACATCAGTGGAACAGGCATTGCTGTATAAAAGCAAATAAACAAAAAAGAAACATTAACTTTTTTTTTTTGAATCATTTTCTATGTGCCACAAATGTAGGTTTTATCGTGCATTTTATTGTACGTTGATAGATTGTAATAATGCAAACATTCCAAAGAATCTCTAATGGATTTATAATAGTCAAGTCAAATAATCAAGTCTACACAAGTCACTCGACAAGGCAGATGTTAAAAAGCAAAGAATTTATCGGAAATGTAGGTTTTTACTCAATAAAACTGCAGCCGAGTGACTATGCTAGGTTGAAATAGTTTTTGCAAAGCATATCATTTTGCTTAACAAATGAGAAATTATTAACATATTGATGTGATGTATAATAATAATAATAAAAAAAAAAAGTCATGTTACATTCAGATAAATCACATCACATCCTTTTTTATTGATCTATAACAACATACCCGGCTGAATTTTATTCTTTAATTCATTTGGACATTATTTTAGTTCATTAAGTTGGTTATTATGAACAGCTGATTAATTAGTCACACATACCAATGTATACATTTATTAATGAATCATTCGTTATTTTTCTATAGCATATTCTGCTATATTTCATTCTCTCATTAATTATCTGACTTTATATTTTTATTCTTTCTACCTTCTCTAGCAAAGTCAAGAGTAAAAAACAAACTGAATACTTACAATCGGCTAATAGATTCACCAACATAGTAAAAATAAACGAAAGCAGAAAGAGAAAAGTAAAATAGTAGTTGCCCATTCAACAATCAATGTTCTGAACTTTTAGGAACTAAAAGAAGTTAATGTGATCATAGCCCTACGTAATATTTCCAGAAGCTTTTAGTCATTTGTTCCGCAACTTACCATACATTGCCGAATTACCTGTACAGAGGTAAAACAAAAGCAAGATGTTAGATTATCCATGCAAAAGTACAGTAATTCAGTAAATACAGTAAAAAGGATCGTAAAGGCTTTTTCACTTTTTTATTCCCAGTCTTGTCCCTTTTTTGTTTTTACAGAAACACACTGTATACACAACTTAATTCATATTCAAACTACAGACAATAATTTGTGTATATATTATGATTATATGAATATAATGAAACATACACTTTAAAATGCTTTAAACATCAGTTTTTCTTTCAAACCTGTATGCCCATGGCAGGTATCAAAAAGCAAAGAAATTTAGTTTTTTCTCAATAAAACTGCTGCAGAATTAGTGACTATCAAGTTTAATAATTAAGATTGTTAATCAGCGGTTTTAGTGTCAGACTGATCATATATTTATTCTGCCATTTCATCTTTACTTATATTTTTCATCACATCCATGTACTTTACTTCTATTTGTCTTACAGATACCATTTTACGTATCTCAAATCTGGCTGCACTTTATACAAAGCTATATTGTCCCCCACTGGTCTGTTTTTATCCCTCCACTTTCCATATGACTAATTTTCGACAGCACAATTGTGCTTAGCAACTCCTTAGAAACCAACAAGAATATATCTTTACCTAGCCTTTATCACTTTGCTGTTTACCTTAACAGCATATCAGCACTAGAAAGAAACATTGAAATGTTTTATCCTTTAAATATTATAAATGATTCCACCTTAAATTAGTTAAAGTTACCTATTTAGGTACTTATACAGTGGTACCTCGGTGTACGAATTTAATCCGTTCCGGAACGTTACTCGTACACTGAAAAGTTCGTATACCAATACACGTTTTCCCATAAGAATGAACAGAAACTTCGGTAATTCGTTCCGTTCAACCAAAAATATGACTTTAAAAATAAAAATAAAGCCAATATTCACTAATATTACTTACTTTTAACATGTTATATTGAAATTATACCATATAAAAGCATATAAGAGAGGAAAACATTATCTTTACTGGGTACTTTTCCTTTGAGAAGACTCGCTACTCGCTGTTACAGCGTATACACAATTGTATAAGACGTGCTGTGTTGCTGGATCCAGCGTGGAGAGGGTTAAAGTCCGTGGAAAAAAATCAGGAATAGGCGCGATTGTGGGACGATCGCGCGTTGTGTAAGTCGTTATTACTAACGGGCGATTTAAGCAAAAAAAATAAATAAAATCGGCTGGTTAGGTCGGTAACATAACCAATAAGCTGGCGTTAAGAGGTTTAGCAGAAAGGTGAACGGAGCTTGGTCTGATCTGTGAACAAACAATACTTTGCAACAGGTAAACAGAAGGGTAAGGCCAAACGCGGAAGTGAGGCGCTACGCTCGCAGCGTAAACCGGAAGTGAACAGTCTAGAACTCCGGCGACGGATCTCAGAGGAGGCGGGGTTAGGGCCGCTCTTACGTTCGTATATTGAATTTTTTTTTCGTAAACAGGGGCACAATTTCACGTATTCCGGGGCGTTCGTATACCGAGGTTCCACTGTATTGTATAAATAATGAACTATTATATTTGGTAACTCACAAACAGGTGAATAATATGCTGGCAATCCTGAATAGAAATAAAATGAAAAACATCAGGGATCATGTCTATGATATGCTCATCATTGTCTCAACATGTATTTACTGGGCAATAGTGTATCGCAATCAGAACTTTCCAAAGCGCATACAATTCTGTTTTAAAGGTTTTGTGTTTCACAACAAATAAAATACCATCATTAACAGAACATTTTACAGAGCATTAATAAATCCTAATAAATTCTATGCAATTTATTTGGATTTCACTTAAATGCTAATGAAATCACGTGACAGTACTGACAAGTGTGTATTCAAACTGAAAATAATTGACACTTTACCACTAACAGATATTCACCAACACGGTGTAAATAAAGCAAATATATATATATATATAAATAAACTAGAAAGGAAATAAAGTGACTTATTAGTTACAGAAATAAATAACAAAATGAAATATTTTCTACTTTTAGGAACTAAAAACCTTTATCGTTGCAGCACTACGTAGAGTTTGGTGGATTCTGTATATTTTTTGCTACCCTTTTTTTGATATATAATTCATCAATTTGCAAGTAATACATTGTGAAGGAAATCATGATATTATTGATGTAACAAAAAAGAATATAGCTTTATGCAAGTCTTTTACTCAGTATAATTCCATAGTATATTCTGTTTTACTGTGTCAGCTATAGCTGCTTTCAAGAGGCACATCCTGTTTTGCTTAATC
>JAOUQX010000009.1:1570865-1582619 GCA_028566295.1 Liobagrus marginatus | reverse complement strand
GATTGACACAGTGAACGGTGCAGAAACGCTGCCCTTTGCAGTCCAACTGAAAGCTCTTCTGGAGCAGGAGTTCCGCTGTCAGCCTAAACTGTGCGGTCTGCGTGTCCTGGAGTCGGCCCATGACAACGGCATGAGGATGACCATAAAGATGAGGGACTTCGAAGTGAAAGATCTGCTGTCTCTGTCGCGCTTCTTTGGGTTCAGTGCTGAGACGTTCTCCCTCGCCGTGAGCCTCCTGGACCGCTTTCTGTCCGTGATGAAGGTACGAATCATGGGCTAGAGACGCGATGTTCTATGTGCATTTAGCTATAACGGTTTTATGTTCCAAGTTTCCTTCTGGCTAATAATGAGGGAAGACGTGATTGAGTTCCAAGCTGTAGCTTTGGCAAACCACATGATTGGTGCTGAGATCCAGTTTGTTGTAGGACGTGTCTGATTTGGCATGCGTCTTGATTCTAGTCGGCCTAAGTCTGGCAAACTAGAACCATTCAGGCAACCAAATATCTCTGCTACTCATCGACTTGTGGGATGGAATTCTTGTTTTCCCTTTAAGCCCTGGCTCATGCAGCGTGTACATGTTTGCGTGTAACGTCTTCACAGATCCAGCCCAAACATCTGTCCTGTGTCGGCCTTTGCTGCTTCTACGTCGCTGTGAAGACCTCTGAAGAGGAGAAAAACGTCCCACTGGCTACCGATCTAATCCGAATAAGCCAGAACCGCTTCACTGTCTCGGACATGATGAGGATGGAGACTATCATCCTGGAAAAGCTCTACTGGAAGGTTAAAGGGCCGACTGCGCTGAATTTCCTCCGACTCTTTCACGCGCACATCCAGGAAAACGTGCACGCTGATGGGTGAGAAACAGCACCATGACTACTTCCTGTGTTTAATGGCTATTGAGTGCAGCGTGAATCCTGTACTTAAACGCTACCATTACTGACCCCACCTTCTCCTTGGCTTCAGTAAAAACATTCTACACATAGAGAGGCTTGAGGCTCAGCTGAAGGCCTGCCACTGCTCCTTTGCCTTCACAAAGCTAAAGGTGAATATCTCCCCCTCCTTTTATTATTTCTTTTTTGGGTGTCGAAATGAACTGACTAACAAAAGGGGTTCAAGAAAACCCAACCCAAGTAATTAAACAAACTGAATTAAAATTCTTGCCGCTTTAATTTCTAGTAACGTTTGACTGACTAGACAAAAGGAACTACGAAAGGTGCCATGAGTGCAGCGTGTTCTTCCAATGTTTTGACGTGAATACATTTCGAATAACTCTCATGGTGTTTACTCATGACTTTTTTTTGGCTCTTACTATCCATTGTTTTGCTTTGTATCAGCCTTCGTTGGTGGCGCTGGCTCTGCTGGCCCGCGAGGTTGAGGAGCAGCACCAGTCTGAAGAAGTGGAACCTCTTAAAGAAGCAGTGAAAAATCTTCAATGCCAACTGACCGTAAGTCTTGATTGGACACTGGCCTTCAAGGTGTTTATGGTCAAGCATTTTGCTTATCTTGTGCATCAAAGAACAAGTCGGGAATATTGCTAGGGATGTAAACGTCTGGCTTCCACAAGGGTGTGGGGTTTGTGTGTAAATGCCGTTGTCCTGTTGGACTTTAGTGTGGCCTGCGGCTTTGAAAAGAGGCCTGACGCCAATATAAAATTCTGTATAGCTATTTAACCACTAAATTAAAGGGGACTGCATTCTCGTTTTGGGTTTTCTTCAGGTTAGAGACGGGGATCTGGTGTGTGTGAGGGAGCTCATCTCCAAGTGCCTGATTGAATATTCTGCCACCAAGTCCTGGAAGCCCAATAGCCAGAGACTGCGCTGGATCATCTCTGGACGAACAGCACGACAGCTCAAGCACAGCTACTACAAGATCGCTCATCTGCCTACAATACCTGAATCTAACTCGTAAAATCTGTAGTATAATTTCTTTCTGTTCTTTTCCTTTCTTTATCTGTTCTGGAACTTTTTTTTTTTTTTTTTTAAATAAGCATGCTAGTATTTAACTTTGGAAATTTCTAGTGGAGTGTTTGATAGCGGTCAGCCAGAGAGGGTTGTACCTCACCTGTTTGACAGGCTCGAGTGTGTGTTTGTACGCAGCACGCTCCTTTGAATCGGCGCCTGATTTGCGCCGGTTGTTTAAAGCAGATGAACCGATAAGTTTTTGAACCGCCTAGGTCCTCAGTCCACCGTGTGGAAGAGGAGGGAGAAGGGTTTTGTGAAAAACGTACATCAGTGGAACCAAGAAATCGGGCCCAAAGCCTTCACTCCCACCCTAGGTTGTTACTGTCCTTTAGCACACTCCTGCCCAAGGTGATTTATTTAAAGTTCTTTTTCTTTTAACTGTGTTTTTCAGCAGCAGTTTACTAACGAACGTCAGCGGTACAAACCTTAGACTTTGCTTTCTTAGGTCAGGGTCTAAAATTTACACAAACGGGGCCTGATAGTTTAAATTAGTTAAGGCTATTATGGTAATATTTTGGACACTACAAGTAAGACAAGTGTGGTGATGCAACTATGGAATTTGATCAAATTAATGACTAACCCTGAAAGTGCACCTTTCAATAAAACACTTATTGAAACGCTAATCTGACTTGTCTTTTCTCCCTATTAAGATTTATTAACCCTTGAAATGTCATTGGTCTCTTATTACTAAACAAGGTGTTGCTGGATTCTAAAACTAAATTAAGTGCTAGGGAGGTGAATCTAAAAAATGTCATACTTGCAGGTAAAGTGCAAACGGACTGCATGACCTAGAGTATGGCTTTACCACAGAAACATGAATTTATTTATAGATATGCATAGAAGTTTAAACAGTTCAGATACTCTGTATCCAGTCCTTAGTTTCTCCTGGATTAGCAAATTACTTCTGTAAACTGCTGAAATCTGGACCCCCACCTTGGAAGTTCCCGGAGATTTCTGCCCCGCTGAAGTCGAACCCAGGATTCTGTAATTGGCCAAATAGAAAGGATCAACACGACGCTGGCATCAGATTTGCGTCACTGAGGTGCTGCTACTTAACAAGACTTCACTAATGACTTGCGGTTTGTTAAATAGTCGGAACGTTTTTGCTCAATCACTGGGACTGGACATGTTAAAGCCATTACAAATGTAAAGATTTAATTGAACCATGCACTCGAGTGGTTAGTGTTACAGCAGCAGGCAGACTTTAACTATACAAGTGTATGTACAGACTATAATTAGGATACATTTATTCACTGGCTAGATCACTACACTGGGGAAGTGGTAGCTTGGTGGTTAAGGTGTTGGACTGCTGATCAGAAGATGGTAGGTTGGATTGCCAGCGTCCGCTGCTGGGTCCCTTAACTGCTCGGATGGCTAAAGGAGAAATGTAAGTCCCGCTGGAGAACGGCGTCTGCTAAATGCTGTGTGCGAGATTGTGACTGTCCCCTTGTGCCACCCACTGAGACATGGATTCCACCAGATCACTAAAGGTATGCTGTAGTATTCAGAACAAGGATGTTCAAAAGATACTCTCTTGTAATTCAGCAGCCAATCTCAACACCACCTCCTCTGCCTCTTGTGACTGCCATTGTAGGCACTTCCTGTGGTGGACAGCGGTAATCATGGGTCATAGGACCACTCTGGAGCTACACAGCCTCATACTCTGTGTTCGGACACATTTCTATCTGACCGGCGTTTATGTTAACAGGTTGTGCTACAGACAGTAGCTCATTTGCGGGACCAGATACGATAATCCTCAGTTCGCTAGGTGTCGTTCCTTGGACAGCTTTTGGTAGGTAGGTTCGTACCATCTAAATATGTAAAACTGCAGGCCGTATAGTATAAGGATTATAGTAAGTCACTGTTTGTCACATATACATTACTGCATAGTTAAATTCTGTCCTTTATATAGCTCAGTTTAGACGGTTTGGTTAGCCATGATGTTGGACCCCTGGATCAGAGAGGTTTAAGAGCCTTTCTCAGAGGCCCAACAGTGGCACCCTGACCAAAGGACTTGAACCCTGATCCTCTGATCAACAACCTAAAGCCTTGAAACCATTTGAGCTACCACTGCCCCTTATTTTCACAGAATTCCGGAACAGGTAAATGAAGCTGTGGGTGACGATACCTCTCTCTGGAACCTCTCCAGAGTGAGTTTCCTCTGCATCTGGTCCTGTAACCACAGGTCAGCGGCGTACTGCTCCTCCAGCAGCGATGTCCAGCAGTTCCCTGCCTCACGGTTCGTCTTCATCAGAATGATCCGGATCAGCTTTCTGTCCTCTGTGAAGCATTAAAAAAAAAAAAAGTTGTTTAAGCAACGGATTAGATTCACATGTGCACTTTATCAGAGGGGATGATAAAATCTCACCTAGCGTCCACGTGGCTTCATCACTAACTGTTGAACCGAACAACTTCCCCTGTGGTACAAATGCATCAAAGCAATTTAATACACAACATCTCACACAGATGGTGTCTGTGTTTCTACTGATTTCAGTGAAGCTATGGATTACTTTAGTAATCAAGTATTTTACCGATGACGTCATCGATTAATTGGCTTAAGTAGTGCTTTTTCTTTATCACAGAGCAATATTCAATAGACAAGAGAAAATTACAAAAGAGTTTCTTAAAATGACCAGTTACAACAAAATCTGTAAAAACTAAACCTAATTAGTGCTTTTAATTGCAAAAAGTAACTGATAAGATTAGGGGTGTGTCTGTGAGACTTAATATGAATGCCGCTTAGGATTTCACTAAAGTAATTTTAACTAATTTAGGCACTAACAACATGTTCCGATATTGATTTACTTTAAAAGTCTTTATTTTAAATATCTATTTTATATAGCCGCAATTAAAACACATTCAACTGGCTGCGTTTAACTAGCATCCACATAGATTTTGGCTAAATGCTAATGCTAACGTTAGCGTTTGTCGACTCCGCTACGTGAACCAGATGTTTTTATTAGAGATGTTTTAAAGCATCGAAGTTGTACTGTTGCGGTTCACCAATTTAATCCCACACTAATTTACACACTGTAAATTAAACTGAGTTTTCTTTCTGGAGCCGGAAGTCTTTTGTGCTTAAGTTCGCGGGTTGCGTCAGTAATAAGGGTTCGTGTGGAAACACAACGCTCCGTATGTAGTTGAATGAACAAAACGAAGCATCGAGGAAAATAATTTTGTCGATGTTTTTTATTTTTGTTTTCGAGTTACTCAAGGAATGGTTTCTGCTGTGGTTTAGATTTCATACTAGCTCACTCACAAGTTCCACATTGTCGGTTTATCGGGTCTATTTACTGGTTATAAAGGTGTTCAGGACATTATATCCGGGTTCTAACTGGTCTGGTCTGTATAGTCTTGCGCCACGTTGAGCACGTGCAAATATAAAAAGACACCGATTTAGAATGGCCATGAGCTCAGTTCTAGTTAAACGTGTACCGGTTGGTTTTAGCTGCTTAGTTTATTCAGACTGGTACAAATTGGCTGTAGTTAGTCATGGCTAATGGTTTTAGATGGGTTTGTATATTTATATGTTGGTTCTATATAGCCTTAGTTAATGGTTTTAGTATGGTTTGGACACTTACAGGGTAATTCTAGAATATTTGGTTGATTTTAGCAAGTCTTATTTGATTGCTTTTAAAAGAGGGAGGACTGACCAAGCAACAATTGACCAGGCTTGGGAAGACCCGTAAACCAATTTGTAAACGGTTTTCTGTTTGATTACCTGCAGGTAAAATTTTAATGTTACTTCCAAAAAACAAACAAGCAAAAAAAAAACAACAATATTAACTCACTTTGAATATTTCATTTCCTTTCACGAAGAGCTCTACGTGTTTACTGCCGAGGCTGCACTTGATGTCCTTGCTGGATGTTCCAGGAGGAACCTCGACCTCTATAAACACCTCCTCCATGGTCTGGTACCAGGAACCCCAGCGAGTTTTACACGGAATCACGCCGCTCCTCTCTTCAAAGTGCACCGACATTTTGTGTCACTCAGCTGTTTCTGCTTGTTCACATCGAATAACAAGAAGCTAACGCTTTGTATCGGTCCTGCTGAAAGATGAACCCAGTCTGTGTCAGTTTCTCTCGGTAAAGTTTACAAAAACGTGTAGTCACCGAGCAAAGGAAGTCGCATTCAAGTGGTTTATAATCGTTCTGACTGATAAACTGGACCGTTTCTCCGACATTCTGGCATGTTGTGGCAGTTCTTCTTCTTCTACCCATAAAAAACAGCGCCAGCGCCAATACTCCTCAGCGCCATCTGGTGTCAGGATGGAGAACAGGAATCTCTCTTTACCTCTGTTTCTCTCTCGCGCTCTCTCTCGCGCGCGCTCTCTCTCTCTCTGTTATGAATCTGTAAATAGATATGCGATCCCAAGTCATGGATTTTCTCCAGTGAGCAGTTAAGGGTTAAGGGCCTTACTCTGGGGCCCAGAAGTTCCAGCTCGGTCATGAACTCACAATTTTCCCATCAGCAGTCTAACACTTTAAAGTGTGTGTGAGAGAGTGTGTGTGAGAGAGTGTGTGTGTGAGAGAACACCCGTACTAGCTACTCTGCTGCTGGTTGGTAACTGATCTACCAAAGCCAATCATCATCGGTTGTAGTTGTCTCCAACCCACCAACACATACACATCAATCATCATCAGTTATGTGTCCCAACACACACACACGCACACACACACGCCAGTGAAAAAACTTTGGAGAGCCTGCTCGGATGCAAACCGCTTCAACGAGCTCAATTACAGTAACGGTGCATGTTATAGTCAGTAACAGTAATGGCGTTGTAACCAGGGGACGGTCAGTCGTTTCATTACTCGTTACTGGAAACATTAACGCCGTTCGTAATGCCGTTTATTTTGTGGTAGCTCAGTGGTTAAGAAATTGAATTGTTGATCCAAAGACTGGGGTTCGATTCCCAAGCTACCACTGCTGGGCCCCTGAGCAAGGCCCTTACCCTCAACTGCTCAGTGTGAGCATAAATGTAGGTCGCTGGACGTCTGCCAAATGCTGTAAATGTAAACAACGACCAATCATGTCTTAGCTAATCTGTTACATTTATAATCATGACATTTAAATTCGAATAGAGTTTTTTTTTGTGACCTTTTCCACAGGAGTTCACTATGGACATGTTATTCCGTCAAATGTGGGTGGATAAGAGGCTGGCGTTCAAGGGTCCCAGCGAGATCCTGCGTCTAAACAGCCGCATGCTGGACAAGATTTGGACTCCGGACACTTTTTTTCACAACGCAAAGAAATCCCTGGCTCACAACATGACAACGCCGAACAAGCTGCTTCGCATCACGCAGAACGGCACCATCTTTTACACAATGAGGTAGCTATTGTACAGATTTATTATATTAGGAAATAAAACTCTCAGGACATAGGGATGGTGTTCATTTTCATCGCACACCTTTTTGTTTTATTTACAGGCTGACTGTGAGTGCGGAGTGCCCCATGATGCTGGTAGACTTTCCCATGGATGGCCATATTTGTCCTCTCAGCTACGGAAGCTGTCAGTGTTTCAATCATCGTTTACATTTATAAGTATTCTTCTAACAGACGGGAATTATTCAGAGTAATGTCTAGAAACTGCTATGAAGTCTCCATAAATACATTAATACTGGTTCACTAGATTATACTATACTATACTATACTATACTAAACTAAACATACCATATTATACTATACTATACTATGCCATACTATACTATGCCATACCATACCATAATATACTAAAGATATTATACTATACTATATTACATTACACTATACTATACTAAACTAAACATACCATACTATACTACAGTACATTACACTATACTATATTATACTATTCTATGCAATACTATACCATACCATACCATAATATGCTATAAGATACTATATTACATTACATTACACTATACTATGCTATATTACATTACACTATACTATACTAAACATACTATACTATACTAAACATACCATACTATACATACCATACTTTACTACATTACATTACACTATACTATATTATACTATTCTATGCCATACTATACTATACCATACCATACCATAATATACTAAATATACTATACTAAACTAAACATACTATACTATATTACACTATACTATACCATACCATACTATACCATACTATACTATACTATACTAAACATACCATACCATACTAAACATACTATACTGTACTATACTATACTACACTATACTGTACTATACTATATTATACTATTCTATATTATACTATACGATACTGCACTATACTATAATATTCTATGCTGTACTATAATATACTATACTACACTACATGATACTGTACTATAATATACTACACCATACTGTACTATACTAAATTATACTATACTGTATTATTTTATAGTTCAGGGATTTAAGAAAAGAAAAGAAAAGAGAGACGTATAGTGTAGCTGCTGATGTTTGTGGGATCCAGATTAGGTTTCATTCGAATAGAAACAGAAGCTTGCTCTCTTTAAAAGAGCTGGATATAGGAGCATAGTTGGCCAGATGATTTAGAACCAGTGATGATGGTAGTGATAAAGGGCACTTGGAAAGGATTGGATCCTGTGAGCTGGTGATTGGATTGCAGGACAGGATAACATGTAGCATCTCTTCTGTTGGCTGGGTTGAAATATGTGACAGTAAAGAAGAGAGAGAGGGCTGATTGAGGAATATTGGAGTAGTTGGAGTAGGCATGTTTGTTGGGGTAGTCATCATCAATCAGTGTGGGGGTTGTCAGGGTAGTGATTATTAATGGGTTAGTCAGGATCAATGGAGGAGTCATTATCAATCGATGAAGCGGTTGTCAGAATAGTCATTTATATTTATGGCATTTGTCACACGCCCTTAATCCAGAGCGACTTACATTTATTTGGCAGTGGCAGATTGATAGTGCTGGGAATTGAACCCACAATCTTCCAATCAGACGCATCTTTTAACCGTGGTGATATGTTGTGCTTCCTGCAGATGCTTACACCAGCAGTGAGATTGTTTACACATGGAGAAAAGGTTTGGATAAATTGGTGGTCATCCCCCCAGAGTCCTCCAACTTATTGCAGTATGAGCTCATGGGTCAGACGCTCTCCAGTAAAATTCTGAAGATCGATACAGGTATTGATTGCCTAAACATTTCTGCTATTCACGCACAGCTTACTGTATGTTACAATACGGCAGCTTGCAGAAGTATTTGCCCCCGTTTGAACTTTTCTATTTTTATTTTACATTTTACAGTATAAGACCTGGCACTAGCACGGTGGCAGAGTGGTTGGCGCTCCTGCCTCAGAGCAAGAAGGTCATGGGTTCGATTCCTGTCAAGGGTGTTTCTGTGTGGAGTTTGCATGTTCTCTACATGCTTGCGTGGGTTTTACCTGGGTACTCTGGTTTCCTCCCGCCTCCAAACACATGTGATTGGGCATAGGTGAATTAGCTACTCTAAATTGTCCATTGGAGGGAATGTGTGTGTGAATGGTTGTGTACCCCGCCTGAACTCACACACTAAGTTATCTGGGATTTTTCTTTTTTCTGAATTCTAATTTGCACCACGTTGGATAAAAGCATCTCCAAACGACTTGATGCAAATTTCTTTGTCACACTGATGCTCTGCTGCTTCCCCGAGTGCCAGTCTAAGGTGCTTAACTGGCCAGGGCTAATTCTTTCGGTTATCTGTCTTTTAAAAGGACACGGAAGGATAAAACCTTGCAGGGGAAGATTTATAGGTAGGCAAAAAGCATCCTCCTCCTGCTGAGAAGCCATCAGCATCACTGTGGCACAGAGAGAGGTTCGGGCACAGGCTTGAAAAACAGGCCAGTGGTCTAGTTAACAATTCAACCGACAGACACATCTGTCCTTCTCGTCTCTGCACTGCATCATTTCTTTTGTGTCCTCACGGATGACTGAAACCGTTTAAAAACAATTATTGTCCTAGTATGTTGCATGATGTATAGAGTTATAATATTGTTTGCTTTTCATTCAATATATGGACAAAAGTGTTGGGACACCTGACCATCACCTCCATGTTTGTTTTTGAGCAGTTTTTTTTTTTTCTTCCAGATTTAGTCTCATTCTTCCTCCTATAATACGTTCTGGAAATGTTTCCACTGGATTGTGTAGCGTGACTGTGTGGGTTTGTTTATTCAGCTACAGTTGTATTAATGAGATCAGACTTTAACGTGAGGTTAGGAGGTATGGGGTTCAGGCGGCGTTGCCGTTCATCCCAACGCTTATCAGGTGGTCGAGGCAAGGGCTCTGTGCAAGTACACTCAAGAATATTCATTTGAACCATCTCACACCGTCTCACTCCGTCGCACACCGTCGCACACCGTCGCACACCGTCTCACACCGTCTCACACCGTCTCACACCGTCTCATATCGTCTCACTCCGTCTCACACGTCTCACTCCGTCTCACACGTCTCAGTCCGTCTCACACCGTCTCACACCATCTCACACGTCTCACTCCGTCTCACACAGTCTCACACGTCTCACTCCGTCTCACTCCGTCTCACACCGTCCCTCTGAGTTCAAGTGAAGGAAGATATTAATGCTAGAACACACAAAGATATTCTTAATAACTGTGCGCTTTCAACTTTGTGACAACCGTTGGGGGAAGACACGCTTACAGTGTGTGTGTGTACGTGTGTGTAAGATTAATTCATTGTTATTGACATTATTAGTGATTATTTTTTGAAAGATTAGGTTAGATTAGATTTTTACCAACAACTCAACCCACAGTATCCGACGGTTCGAGAGGAAAGATTTTAACTTTATAGTGGAGTACTACACCTAGCAGCCTGGCATTGTTAATTTAATTGCATTTTTAGTATATTTAATATTCTATATATAAAATATAGAATTTAAATGAATTCAATTTAATTTAAATAAATGTCATCAAATTAAAGTCAATTTAATTTAATTTAATTTATATCATTAATATCTCAAGATTGAAATTGAATTTAAACAGTTATTTTTTATTCATTATCAGGATTACGCCTGAATAGCACACATTTAGCAAAAGCAAATCATTTACACTGTTGGTTTATTCTTCCCTTCTCCTCCGGCACTGCAGAGGGCGCTGTTCACACATCAATACATCTCATCTAATGCAGTCCATGCAGTCAGATACTGTAAATAAATAGAAATCAGAAACCAGAATCCAAGGACTACTACTACTAATAATAATTATAATAATCATAATAATAATAATACTACTAATAATAATAATGAGTGAGAAAAAGTAAAAGTAGTAAAAGTAGAATACTAATACTAATAAAAAAAAGTTATCAGATTATGACTGCTAAAAAAATAAATAAAAATAATAATAAAGGACAAAGAGAAGAATACTCATGCTGTACTTATTAGAATCTAATCAAAACCAGAACCTGAATCTAAGTAATAATAAAAAATAATATAAATCTGAATCAGATCAGAATCATTTGTATATACATCTACATTAAAACAATAACAAAAATGATTAAAAATGTGTAATAATAAAATGTAACCATTAATCTAAATCTGAATCTAAACCGTAGGTTATTAAACTAGTTAGCTAGTCATTTTTCATCATGATTGATTGCTTAGCATGCGGTACGGTGGCAGAGTAGTTAGCGTTCCTGCCTCACTGCAAGAAGGTCATGGGTTCGATTCCCATCCAGGGTGTTTCTGTGTAGAGTTTGCACGTTCTCACTGTGCTTGCGTGGGTTTTCCCCGGGGTACTCCGGTTTCCTCCTGCCTCCAAACACATGTGATTGTACATAGGTGAATGTGTTACTCTAAATTGTACATAG
>JAOUQX010000009.1:1028733-1040937 GCA_028566295.1 Liobagrus marginatus | reverse complement strand
TTTCACTGCATGTATGTGTATGTGACAAATAGGATCTGAAAATGTCAGTTATCATTCAGATCTTCAATTATTATTATCCAGAGCGATGCCATCCAACAGTTTGGAGTTAAGGGCCTTGCTCAGGGGCTCAGAAGTGGCAGCTTGGTAGTGCTGGAATTGGATTCCATATTCTTCCGATCAGTAGTCCAACACATTTACATATACAGCATTTGGCAGACGCTCTTATCCAGAGCGACTTACAGCTAAGCAGTTGAGGGTTAAGGGCCTTGCTTATGGGCCCAGCAGTGGTAGTTTGGCAGTGCTGGGAATCAAACCCCAGTCATCGGATCAGCAATCCAACACCTTAACCACTGAGCTACCACTTCTAGCTTGGTCATAAGCAATAGTTCATTACTAATACTAATTACTAATTACTTATTCTGTGTATGAGTATAGAGGTGAAAACGTCACACACTGAAGACCAAAGGCGTCCTGACTTATTTTATATCTTGGGGGAGAGGGGGGGGGGTCTAATTATTTATATCTTCATACTGATTGAAATGTCTGACATGCTCATTTTTGTCTCGCCTGGCAGAAGAAAATGTCGGTGTACTGATAAAGAAATGACTCACATTCACACTCGGTGCACGAGCTGAGATTTGACACAGTTTCAATTTGAAAGTTTGTCCTGTTGATGTGTGTTTTTATTTAGCTGGATAAATCGGTCATTACTGGCATCGCTTTGGGAGACGAGAGCATGAGGAACCGTAGTCTAATCAAAGTGTGGTGTGGTATCACGGTAACGTCCACGCTTTTTACTTTTACTCCTTGTACAAACTCTTATATAGAAAAGGTGTGTGTGTGTGTGTGTGTGTGCGCGCGCGTTGTAATGACTTGTTTCGATGTCTAACATATCTCGCGGCTTGTGTCTCGATTTTCCCAGGATAGACTCCTGACCCTTTGTAGGATAAGATGCTTTAGGAAGATGGATGGATACATTGATGGATGTATAAATGGGTTGTTGGATAGATACATGGATAGATGGATAAATGGATGGCTAGATAGATACATGGATGGATATATAGATGCATGGATGGATGGATAGATACATGGATGGATGGATTAATGGCTGGATAGATAGATACATGGATGGATAAAGGGATGGATGGATAGGTACATGGATAGATGCGTGGATACATTAATTATTAACATAGCTTTAAGACTTCAGGCACCATCTCTGAATATTTACTTTAATTAAGAAACATCTGTTAAAAAATACAATATTAAACAGGAGAGAAATTAAAACTTCCTTTTAATAAAAATTGATCTTAATGATTGTATACAGGAGACTTATATGCAGTGAAGACATTTTATTCTAGTGTAAATGTAAATAACACAGTTAAAGCTTTTAAAATGCGTTCTGTCTCTTTCTTTAGACTACAGTGAACATGACGGCAAACGATTTGCAGAATTGTTCCTCAGCGTTGCATTGTGGGAAGGATGGTGGTTATGTCACCCCGGCTGTTATAGACAGATGTACGTATAAAGCTCAGTGAGATGAACAAGAATGGAATATGGAAACACATCACGTCTCGTCAGAAATTTTATCGATCGTCCATAATTGCTGGCTTATTGTTTTGAATTCACTGAAGTTCATAAATGTTTTATGTCATTCATTTTTGAGTGGGTCGTCAACTGACAGATACCGTAGCGTGTAATTAAATATTTTATAAAGTAAAGCCAATCTAAGAAAGACCTTTGCCATTAACTGGACTCCTTTGTTCCCTAATGGCTTTGGTACTTTTCCAAACGCTCCCATGCGAACCCATTTCTCAATGTTAATTTGAGCCTCTCTCTCTCCATTATGCCAAACCAGGACACTGTATCTCCTCTGGTTTAATAAAGTTACTGTTTAGTTTCTAGACACTTCTCCACTCCAATCTCCTGCATGTCTTTGGCTGCAGGTTTGCATATGTTTGCCAACACCAGTCTGTCCGATCTATCCGTGGGTCTGATTCTGCTTGCTGGATCTCTAGTGGTGCTTTGTTCCTGCCTTATCTTCATTGTCAAGGTCCTGAACTCGGTCCTAAAGGGTCAAGTGGCACGAGTCATTGAAATGGTCATTAACACAGGTGTGTTTTTATGTTTAGTTCATTGTTTATTTAATCTTTTAATTGTTCTTGATCCAAGGTCTTGATGCTATGATATTAGCGTTTTGTCCTGTAGTTAATAGAGACTTCATTTGTTTTAATTGTTAGTGATTAATTATTAATCAATGAATATTTTCATGTGCAGATTTTCCAGACCCCTTTGGCTGGCTGGCAGGATACGTGGCCATGATCATCGGTGCAGGAATGACTTTCCTAGTGCAGAGTAGTTCAGTCTTCACCTCTGCTATGACACCACTCATTGGTGAGTGTTTCTCCAAATACATGTTTTTTAGTGTTCATTTTTAATATAAACCGCACCACTGCCCAGGTCCAAAAAGCTGCCACTGTTGGGCCCTTGAACAAGGCCATAAAACCCACCTCCTAGTCCTGGAGTGTGCAGCATCATGGCTGACCCTGCGCTCTGACCCCAGCTTCCAGAGATATATTTTACTGTGCTGTATATGGATGTATAAGTGACAAAAACAACACAAAACTACTAGTCCACGTTGCTACACTGCTTTTAGCAACTAACTTAATTTAACAAGCAATTAGATGTTACATCCATTAAAACATATGTAATGTTTCTTGTTTTTCCCCCCGTTATTGCTTAAAGTTTTTTTTTTAAGTTAAGTTTATTGGTCACATGCACATCATACAGTACAACATACAGTGAAATTCTTTAATTCTGCCTATCCCAGCATACAAATTTGAACACTGGGGTCAGAGCGCAGGGTCAGCCAGAACGAACGGCGCCCCTGGAGCAGGTGAGGTTAAGGGCCTTGGTCAAGGACCCAATGACGGTGGCATGCCTGGTGCAGGGCTTGAACCCCTGACACTCTGGTCACTGACCCAGAGCCTTATACCATTGAGCCACCACCACCCTTATTACATTACTTCATTATATATAAAATAAACTTAATCATAGCATATACGGCACTGATGCATTCATCTCGTTTTGTGTTGTCGTGGTCCTAACACTAATTATAACAAAGGGTTATATAGTATAAAGAGATTGTTTCTGGACCATTGGCAAGGATAGAATTATTATGTTCATTAACAACAACAACAACAACAACACCAACAACAACAACAACTTTAGAACCTTTTGTATTGCCCAAGTCTAAAGTTCAGAACCCCACCAAGATGTCCGCCTGAAACTGTGAGCAGGGAGTAAATATTTAATAATAAAAGTGATGAAAAAGCACAACTTAATGATGTGATCCTTTAACAAGTCTTAGTTAAACTTTAATTTACAATCTAGGCTTTGGTGTTTTCCAAACCTCAAAGTGCACAAAGTGTAATTGTTAACAAGAGGATTTGCTGTGCCCAATGAATCAAACCCATTGACCTCACATTTTACAGCTTCAGAAGTACAGAATCATTAAGTAGAACCGTGTGACTGGCGTTGGACCAGGAGCAAACACAAAAAAATATTGTTGCTTTTTTAATTAATAAAGCTGGAAATTTGATTTAGTTTAGCAAAGAAGAGATTAATGGGAAAACAATGGCTTTCCATTAAAGTAACAGGTTTTCTTAGCTTTCTGTTTGGTTAGTCAGTCTCTGTTTAGTATATAACACCTCATGCAACCTTGTTGAAACTTTAATGCTTGTTATTTGTCATTTTCCATTTGACCTGTGACCCTGACTGATTCAGGGCTAGGAGTGATCAGTCTGGAGAGGGCATACCCTTTAACTCTGGGCTCCAACATGGGCACGACTACTACTGCTATCCTTGCGGCACTGGCAAGCCCTGGAGACAAGCTCTCTGCTGCCTGCCAGGTATGGGTTTGTACGGGATGAAAACTTTACGACGTTAAGCTCAGACCAGTTAATGTGAAGCACGCAGAACTCTTTAATGCCACCAGGTTTTAGATTTTATTGTAACGCGATAAGAGGTTGCAGGCCTAAGTGCCGGTGTTTTTACATAAGGCAAATAAATTTGAATCAAAATGATTAAGTAAAGCAAAAGCATCACATACAAATGAGACATAATAAACTACAATAGACGCAACAAGCTTAGAAACTAAACCAAATAAACTAAGACTAACTTAAACAGGGACACTACTTAAGTAAAACACAAAACATGTATAAGTTATTTAAGGGGACATGTGACAAGGGTTAAGTGATTTGGTGTAGTTTGTGATGGCTAATGAGATACATAGTAGACCAGCATGGGCGTTGGGAGTGGTAGTTCGGTGGTTAAGGTGTTGGACTGCTGATTGGAAGACCGTCGGCTCGATTCACAGCAGCACCAAGATTCCACTGATGGGCCCCTGGGCAAGGCCCTTCACCCTCAACTGCTCAGTTGGATAAATAAGGTAAAAATGGCAAAATTCTGTATATGTAAGGAACGGGATATATTATGCAGCAACCATCAGTTCTTAAAGTTGATATGTTGAAAGCAGGAAAATGGGTGATTATAAGAATCTGAGTGACTTAGTTAAGGCTGATCTCTAGATGACTGGCTTAAAGCATCTCCAAAACAACAGGTCCTCTGGGGTGTTTCTAGTATGCAGTGGTTACTCCCTACCAAAAGTAATCCAAAGAAGAGCAACTGGGGGTCCAACTTGGGGCCCAACTTGTCTTATCCCACAGAAGGGCTACTATAGCACAAAGTTCTGAACAAGTGATCATAGATAGGTGTCTCTTACCAATGCTTAGTGTGTATGAGGTTGTGTAGCCTCGGACTGTTCAGAGTGCCCATACTGACCCCTTTCCACTAAAAGAACTTACAAAGGTACTTGTGCATCAGAAGTGGGCCATGGAGCATTAGAAGATGGTGGTCTGGTTTGTGGTCTGGTTTTACATGTTTACTTTTAGATTATATGATTATGGGAGTGAGTTGGAAAATATGCCACCAAGATGTACAGAAGCCACAGTGGGGGAGGCAGGGTTCCAACACATCAACATCAATACCTGAATGTTCACTTCAATATTCGCCAAAAATAGCTCACCCCATGACAGGTACCAAAAATTATAACCCATCTGACAGTGGGTTTGGGTGTTATGGCTGAGCTGTGCATGTTTGTATTGTGAGAAGGACCTCTGGGAGAAAGTGTCAGATGTATCTATAGTTTTATCTCTAGCCATGCTAGACATGTACCGTAGGTAAGAAATGAATCAGTTATTTCTTTTTTGTAACCAATATCGGATTCCCATGACAGAAAATGTCAAGATGTCTTATGAAGTCATACAGTACTGAGGTCATTTGGACTACTGATCGATTTATTGTTAAATAACATACATAGAAAGCAGTGGTCACATTGAAAGGTCAGAAAATGATTTTGTCTCCTAGTTCTTAGCAGCAGACACATATCAGAAAAACTTAACACTCACCAAACATCATGGACATGCGGTATGTTTTTTTTTTTTTTTTTTTTTTTTTTTTTATATTTGAGTGCTATAATTAAACATGTGAACATTTCCATATTACAGAGGTAATTGTTAAGATTAGAAGCTAAGTTAGTGCTTGGACCCATATTAATCATATGAACTACATAGAATAAACTAAGAACTTAAATAGGGATATTAATCGCAAAATAAGTAAGAATAATCAAAAGGATAATTGATGAGGTCTGACTATGGAGAGGTCAAGGAGTTGGATATTGTCACGAATGTGAGCGCTGATCCGAGCCCTCGCTCGAATCGTCGGTGTGTCTGGGATAAAAGTAGGAGACCCAATCGCAGGCTGTAGTCAAACAGTGCTCTTTAATATAATACAACATGAACTTACATCCAAGACGACACGTAGCAACTCAGGTAAAGACTTCACATAGTAACTTCAATAAACTGCCCCGACTACTGTCGGTGCTTCCCCCTTTATACCCGTGACTAATTACAGGTGAACGTGAATCAGCTGCACCCGGTTAACTGAGGCGTGGCAATCAAGCATGACGTGAAACCCGGCGTGCATGCGAAAACAAGGCGCGGCACTCAGTGTGTGTGTGTGTGAGAACCAAAACAAACAAACAAAACACCACGCACTCACTGTCCTTCGTGCCTGTTCCAGATATACTGTATTAGGCAACGAGTGAATGGTTAGTTCTAAAAACTGATGTGTTGGACGTATAAAAACACGGGCAGTGAATTGTGACTCCAAAACAACAGTACTTGTAAGGTGTTCCCGGTATTAGGTGGTTAGTACCGACTAAATTTGGTCCAAGATAGGACAAGTCAGGAACTGATGATAGGGTCGTAGACACCCATTGTTTAAGTTAAGGCAAACTATCCTGTCTGTTCCCATAGAAGAGTTACTGTAGCACACATTTCTGAAAGAGTTAATGAATACATATTGACAATATTGAGGTTTTCTTTTTTATCCTTAGATCGCTCTGTGCCATTTTTTTTTCAATGTGTTTGGAATTTTACTATGGTACCCACTACCCTTCAGCCGTGTGCCCATCCGCATGGCGAGGGCGTTGGGTGAGCGCACAGCTAAGTATCGGTGGTTTGCTGTACTTTACCTCCTGCTTTCCTTCCTGCTACTCCCTGCACTGGTCTTCGGTCTATCTCTGGCTGGCTGGCATGCCATGGTAGGTGTGGGAGCGCCATTTGCAGGAGTTGCCACCTTTATCTTCCTGGTAAATCTGCTGCAGTCACATAGCCCGACCCATTTGCCCCGACGCCTTCGAAACTGGGACTTCCTGCCTCTATGGATGCACTCGCTCAAACCGCTGGACAAACTCATTACCAAAGCTACGGCTCATTGCTGCCAGTCCACTAAGTCTACCACTAATAGACTTGACCCTGAAACTGCCACTATTCCTGATAGCACTAACATAAAAGCAGAATCGGTGGCATCGCAGAGAAAGGCTCCACTATCCTACGACAACCTGACACTTTCCTATCAGGACGAGTCGCCTCCGCAGCAAAGGGTGTTCAAGCTGAAGGGGCTAGAACGGTGCAACAGTACACCACTTTAAAACCAACATCAGTTATAAATACCCTACAACCAGCGTGTGGTTGTTTCTCATTCTACAGAAACTGACTGAACTCGAGCATTCTGATCAAAATAAATCGCTGCGATTGGCCTTAATAAAGCCTCTATTATTATAATACAACTTAAGAATTTCCCGTTTAATTCAGCTTCACAGCAGTCAACAAACCAGTATGGTTAATTGTGCTGTACATATGGGATACGATTACATCTATGACATACTGATCACAAGGTCTTGAGTCCAAACTGCAACACTACCAAGCTGCGACTTTGTGCAGTATTAGCCAAACGAGCATTATAAGCCAATCAAAAGGCAAGAAACTGTGTAATGTTGAAGAGGGTCATCTCGATCGACCAATGGCTGATGTACATCTTCAAACAAAGATACTGATGTCTAATTGTACAGTAGTTATATTCTCGAGCGGAAAGGCGGAATTATTGAAGTAAATCAATTATACACACAGTTTACTGCTCTAGCTAATCTTATACGAGTGTGTTTAGCTTTATAAATACAGATGGCCCCCGAGTTACGTTTGTGTGATGATAGCGATACGAAACGACAAAATTTTAACAAAAAACTGTCAAAATATTTTACGTTTCGTATGTTGCAGGCAGTTTCCTCCCGCCTCCAAACCCGTGATTGCACATAGGTGAATGTGTTACTCTAAATTGTCCATCGGAGTGAATGTGTGTGTGAATGGTTGTCTGTCTCTAAGTGTTAGTCTTGTGTTTAACTGCTGAATGTACAGGATGTACCCCGCCCTAACTCACACACTAAGTTATCTGGGATAGACTCCAGCGCCCCCACGACTCTGAACAGGATAAACGCTAAATAATGAATGAATGAATGAATGGATGAATGAATGACGGTTGCAGGCAGGCAACGTAGCAGCGTATGTGGCATATGATACGCTGGGATGTATAAATCTCCCGCCTTCTTAGAGTCTCCTGGGTAGACTAGGCCATGTCACGGCATGTTATTATCAATTTACAATGGGGTCATCAAAAGGTATCTTTACCATAAGTAGGGGACTTCCTGTGTAAATGGAACTGAACTGCTTTAAAAGTAATGGCAGGGCGGGAGTGATTGGTAATCAATAAATTGGACTTCAAGGGAAGAACAGTCTGGGGCATTACGTGCCTGGTGTTTAAAACACACATGATTGAAAACCCCAGAAAATGGTTTTGCCCTAGAGCCAGGTTTTGGCTCCTAAAACAGGACATACAGCAATCAATTCAAACACACCAGTCACTGAAATGTAACATGAAGCTTCTTTTTGCTAGAACTTCTATTGTTGTTAGAAATTTGAAATAAAAAAAGAAATTGTCATACTTTCTTATTAGAGCGTTAAAACTTTTTAATATTGTTTTAAAAAAAAATTGTTTATGCTATTCTGAAGAGACCATGCGCTAGGTTTAGTGTATGAGCTTGAACTTGAATGAAGTCTGAACTTTAAATTGTTTTGTATGATATTTCTTTGACATTTGTAATACAGAGCTTTCGATAATCACTGTGAAAATGTTAAATGTTATCATCGCTACTTTATAAAGGTACCTTTTGTAAAAACTTTAGCGATTTTTCGATTTCTGGATTGATTTGTTATCGATTCCGCACTCCTGTACGAGCGTGACACGTCAGAACACATTTTACATAATAAACTATTTGATAGTAAAGTAAATTAATGAACGTTGATACCAATTAACCGGCATAACAGTTAAAAGATTATAAGACTACATTATATAATATTTCAAATCCCCAATGTCTTTTTTCTGTTTTCTTAACATATACTCTTATGATCCATATTGTTTTAAATATAAAAACAAGATAATCTGTTTGACCAGCGCACAAACTGGTGCTATAAGCTATTTTTGTGTTTACAATGCGTTCTAAACTCTATGAATGAAAATGATTAGATAAGATGTACCGATAAATGTCCTGAAAAGCAGAAATCATACAAAGTAAAGTATCGAACATCGACCTGGTTATGATGCTGTAATAATAATAATAATAATAATAATAATAATAATAATAACGATATTAATAATAATAAATGGTTGATTCTTATCCCGTGTTTGTATGATCCCCATAAGCAAGAGTCATTCTCGATATACTCGATATTACGTGTAAAACATCAATCATAGTATACAAACGTATACACGATACGTGTATAAACGACGTATACAAAAATGAAAAAGACTAAAAACTCATTCTGTCATAAAGCAGCGAGATTCTTTTAAAGTCTCAATTACTGGTGTAACAGGACCACAGGAAACAGGATCGCCGGATCCGATAGGTGATAATCATGTGGGTCGTCACAGCACCCTGAATCTGATCCGGTGTTGTACATCTTTCTGGATGATCAAAAAATTCAGTTTAACAGAATTTGATGAGAATGACTGAAAGTTTAAACATAAGCTGAAAAAACTCAACTTTTATACTGAGGTCGATGCAAAAGATGTACCCAAGGCCATTTAGTTAACATTCACGGCAGAAATAAAAGAAAATTGGAAAACGTATCTACGATGGAAACAACAACAAAAGAATCTCAAGCAAACATTGTACGGACATGTATACATCATTTGGTAACAAATATTATATTCACGATTCAAGATTCAATAAGCCTTATTGTCGTTACATCATATACAGCTGTTGCAATACACAATGGGACCAAACAACGTTTCTTCAGGACCATGATGCTACATATAACACAGAGTCACACAAAAACACAACAACACACAGTCACATAACGCACAACAGGACAACAAAGAGCTACGTACAACAACACAGGTACACACACATATTCGTTCTAAAACAACAAATCGGAATTGGAATATTCATTGATGGAGACTTTAAAGCACTCTTGTACGTCGCTCTGGATTACGTTATCTGCTAAATACTGTAAATGTAAATATAAATATTACATTGGTTTAATCTTACATGCTTATTGTACCGTTGATTCTTTAATAATTATGTCCTTTATTTCATAGTGAGGTTTAAGTTATTAATCTGGACTGCTAGGATGAGTTTGTTCTCTGATTTATTTAGCATAAAAAGAAAAAGATATCATATATGGGACCGGTGTTGTTTGAAAATGATTGTTAGTTTCATGAGACATGAAATAATTGTTAGAATTCAGGTTTTACATAAACAATCAATCATCACTTTCTCTAAGCCAGTTAGTTAGGCAATTAAAATACAAGCAAATAAATATATATTCTATCTGTTTGTGACTGTGTGTGTGTGTGTGTGTGTGTGTGTGTGTGTGTGTGTGTGTGTGTGTGTGTTGTGTGTGTGTGTGTGTGTTTGAAAAGCAACTAGCAACTTATTTGTGTGACTCAATATATAACGACACCGTTACCGTATACAATGGTATAAGGCTCTGGGTCAGTGATCAGAGGGTCGGGGGTTCAATCCCGCACCAGGCAAGCCACCGTCATTGGGTCCTTGAGCAAGGCCCTTAACCTCACCTGCTCCAGGGGTGCCGTTCGTTCTGGCTGACCCTGCGCTCTGACCCCAGCGTTCAAATTTGTATGCTGGGATACGCAGAATAAAAACATTTCACTGTATGTTGTACTGTATGTTGTGCATGTGACCAATAAACTGAACTTTACTTTAAAACTTTGAGATAAGATAAGGTAAGATGTCTTACTGCGCAAAATAACAGCATCAAATTTAGTTAATAAAAAAATACTATTCTGATTATATTATTGTTCTGATTCTGTGTTTACAAAGTGCTTTACGTGATAGAAATAGGAGAAAACATTGAAAAGAAATAGATAATAAAATGAAATACCGAAAGAAAGAAATAGAAATGTAAAAAAAATAAAAAAAATAGATAATAAAAGAAAGAAATAGAAACATAGAAATCAAAATACATAATAAAATACTATAAAAGGTCAGAAATAAATAAAAAAAAGTGCACAATGCATCAGAAACAATAGCATTCGAACCCCGGACATTTGTCCAGCATGATAAATACATATTCTGTCCTACACATAGAGATTTTTTCCCTACAAGGTCTAAATCTTCTGCCCCAGCTTGCATTGTTTGCAGCCGACTCTGACATCAGCAAGGGACTGAAGATTGTGAGTGGTCGGTAATTATGGGGTGTCACTCTTTTTAGGACATTTTTTGTCTGCTGTGAATCAGATCCATCAGTAGGTAGATTTGACAGGCCTGAACTGGTGACAGCTTTCAGCTGTTGATGATTTAGTTGGACATTTGGGAGGTGGACTGTCCTAAAATGCGTTTGGAGATGAGACATGCTACTATGAGCACATATTGTTTCTTGTTCACCACACACACACACACACACACACACACACACACACACACACACACACACACACACACGTATTCGCTAGTACGATTGATGAAACCATGATTGGTTTGGACTGAAAAATGTTTTGCAGAGAATTCTGTGTAACTTTGCGTAACATTATAATCTTATCTCATCTCTGTCTGACAAATTGATCAAATACCTCAGAGTCTAACGAACTGGGGCAACGGAGTGCTAAGAAATGTATATGGCTTGAGCAGACACACACAACACACATGCGCGCACACACACACACACACATCAGACATGCAGGATGACTGGAACTCTGTAGATCTGAATTGCTGCTCTAATAGTAGAGCCAATAATACTTAGCCATTTTCAAATGAGTCCTTAAGGGGGCGGAGTCATTTGAAGCTCTTTCTGTTGACCGGATGATTACTCGGCTCGGTAGCTTAAATATTTTAATTACACAACCTTATTTCACACTCTATGAAGATCTAATTTACTTGACACACTGACTTCAAAGCAATTAATAAACATACGTCTCTGTGTGAGTGAGGGTTTGTGAGTATGGGCATGTGTGTGTGAGTGAGGGTGTGTGAGTATGGGCATGTGTGTGTGAGTGAGGGTGTGTGAGCATGGGCATTTGTGTGAGTGAGGGTGTGTGAGCATGGGCATGTGTGTGAGTGAGAGTGTGTGAGTATGGGCATGTGTGTGAGTGAGAGTGTGTGAGTATGGGCATGTGTGTGTGAGTGAGGGTTTGTGAGTATGGGCATGTGTGTGAGTGAGGGTTTGTGAGTATGGGCATGTGTGTGAGTGAGAGTGTGTGAGTATGGGCATGTGTGTGTGAGTGAGGGTT
>JAOUQX010000009.1:977518-988233 GCA_028566295.1 Liobagrus marginatus | reverse complement strand
TAGATAGATAGATAGATAGATAGATAGATAGATAGATAGATAGATAGATAGATAGATAGATAGATAGATAGATTTAAAACGTGGCACATAGCTCACCCAAATTCGAGCCACTAACCAATTCGACATTATGCGTTTAAGACACAGCTTTCTTATTTTAAATGAACCTCCCCGGTATTTAAAAACAAGCCTAAATGACCGTCTCTTATGCGAGAGGCTTAGCTGTGCCCACTGCTTTCCAGGAAACGGTTCAAGACAAATTTTCACAGCTTGAAGAGTCATGGGCTGTCCGAGACTGCAGTCCGTTTCGGAGCATTGGAGCAGTAAAAATCCTCATTCTTCCATTAACTCTTGCAGTGCTTCTTTAGGTCCAGATGGACTTACATTAATATAAGAGCTCGATTATGTGTCTTTCGCTTGTAAATATTTAAATATTATCGTTGGATATTTAAAAAATAATATTATATTTTAACATATATCGAAAAGTTAAACAAAACTGAAGTATATCATGCGTATTTTGCACACTATTCAGCCCAGTAATATTATTGCAGCGTTCCACAGCGCCTCTCCATCTTTTTCACATTCTTCCAGTGCGGAGTATAGCTGAATGGCCGCGTGTCGCAAGCTCCGCCCACTCCTCCCGACACACCTTCGGCCTCGGCCAATCATAAACGTTCGCTTAGCCCCCAGTTCTGTAATGGTGCGCGACAACAGCCTGCGCACACTCACACAAGTATAATAGGTTTCTTCCAAGAATAAAACCAGTGACTTTGAATGCAAGTATCAGAACACGTTTCTACAGACAATATTCGACCAGTTGTCTTTTTTTTTGAAAGACTATTTCTTTTCGCTGATGTTGTTTATGTGTAATTTTATACTGATTGGTGTAATTGTTTAGTCGGCTATACACAAACGCATAACTTTAATTGGATCAGTTATTGATTGTGAATTTAGACACTAAACACACTACAGGTGGAACGACAAATTTCTTAGATTCGTTTAATTTGGCAAGTTATAAAGATTAATTATGAGATAACATCATGTTTTGCATTAAAATGTATTTATTTATTTATTTATTTATTGCCTGTTTTTAGGTCGTTCAATTATCTAATTAATTGATATAAAACAATCTACATTTACTTGTTTTTTTTAAATATGTGATTGATAAATCATATTTAAAAAAAAACAAATGAAAAACAACATTTTAATTAAGACAGATCGTGTAACAAAAAGAGAAAAATGAAAACATTATGAACAAAAATTATGAATAAAAAAACTATATAGTTATGGGCACTGCATGTATAAATAAAAAAATGACCAATGAAAAAAAATATTTTTTGCATGACAAAATGAATAAATCATGTCATAAAAATATTTGACACCAAGAATGGGAATTTCACCTCTTTTCTGAAATGCCCTAAAATGCTATTTAGATTCAAAACTAATTAAATGCATTTCTTGTGTATTACAGCATTTATCTGTAGTCAAATATAGTATCTTTTATTGCTCATTAATAAATAAGGGATGTCAAACCTTTTACTTTGCCCTATTTAGGAAGCAATGCTAAAGTCATGCTGAGATATTTTGCATGGTGTTTGCGCAGAGAGATGGGACAAAGGCTAAGCCTGACATAATAATGAGCCTGAAAGAAGGAGATGTGCTTGTCATCGTGGGTGGCATATAGTGTCATAACCGGATGAGCAATGATGGCAGCATGGCAGCAATGTGTGTGTGTTTGTGTGTATGTGTGTGGTGAAAGCTCTGGCTTCCAGTGCCAGCGTTTATTATGTAACGAGGCAACCAATGCCTTTTCTGGATTATGCTGCATTTCATTAGACCCAGTGATGCTTTTTTTTTTTGTTATATTTATCGACGTGAAGCACAAAAAAAATCAATCAACCACATTGTGACACATTCACTCCTCATTAGACATGAATGATGTATTGTGGTCGAGTGGGGTCTTGGTAGATCATTAAAACCCGCTTTTCCCTTGTTTACTTTTTGTTTACTAATAGGTGCCCTGTTACCCACAAGCAATAACGATAGGCAGTGGATCGAGTGTTAATAGGCAATGCTTAAAAAAACCTAACGAGCTCTCATACAACAAGTCTGACGTCTTTCTTCGTCTCTTGCAGGTTCTAATCCTCTCTCTCCACAGGCATTGCTGAGGTAAAAATACATCTCGGCAAATAAATCTACAACATTTAATAAGATTTGTTTCAGCTGTTGATGTACAGGATGTGTTCTGAGCCATCTCTGTTATCAGAGCAGTATGTGGTTCATGGCACATCAAGAGGACCATTACATGATGTGAGAAACCACCGTATAGCCCTAAGCCCTTTTCCACTGACAAGATGCCTGGGTCTAATCTTGATATTTTAGTGTTTTTCCACCAGCAAAGACATGCTTTAATTCTAGCAGCAAAATAGTGCTGGCCTGGAAACCAAGAATCAATGGCATCAAGAGTTTAAAGGTCATTAAATTACAGCTTGAACAGTGTGGGTGGTTTTGATGATCACTGTTAAAAAATTAGCAACATGCACTATGTGGTTCAGGCAATGTAAACAGGAGCAACAAAATCTGAGTATACAAAGCTGAACATCCATAAAACCTCTGTCATGTAGACTATAAATCTAAAAGACCTAAAATCTTGTTCTTTTCACGTGAAGTCCACTTCATATCAATTGTTTACAGGGGTAAAAGTGGTAAGGGTTTCTTTGTCAAATGAATGATTTCATATGATGTAATAGCGTTTTATGTACAGCATTTTGGATCAGTTGTCTTTAAATGTGCTTAAGAAGTAAAATTTGACCTGATTTATCTTAACGCCATCCTCTTACCAATCAGATATGTGGTAGATCAAGAAGTAATAGCTTGGTGGTTAAAGTGGTGGGTTGCCGAATGGAAAATCGTGGGTTCGATTCCCAGCACCCCACCAAGCTGCCACTGCTGGACTGCTAAGCAAGGTGCTTAACCCGTAACTGTTCAGCTGGATAAATAAGATAAATGTAAGTCACTATGGAAAAGGGTGTCCTACTAAATGTGCTGTAAATATATGAGTTCAGAGCGCTGTGGTAGAGCTTCCGCATTAATACAGTTAAAATTATTGCTCATAACATTGTCACTGGATAGCAATGTTTAAATTATCATGTTCTCAAAGTAAAATGCACAGCTTGTGAAATCCTGCATATTATATTTACGCTATACATGTTTAACGTCATTATCGATCAGGGCAAAAATAGTGGCCAAAGAAGGTGGCAAATTAAGTCTTGATTGATTCGGTTCATGGCTGGTTGACAACACCACCACCACCACCACCACCAATCCGCCACCTTAATTGCACTACTGAGACAGTAGCTGGCAAAAGCCTAGAATGCAACACAAACTCTTTCATATAAATCTTAGAAAGGACTCATCTGTTAAAACAACCAAACAAAAAGATTTTTTTTAACACAGTTGGATTCTGATTATAGTTTCCATGTAGCCCTGGCCCATAAACTCCACTTCTTCCCATCAACATCCATCTAATGAACTTCAAAGCAATCCAGTGATATTTTAGTTTTCTTTCAAACCTCTATATATTTTCTTGTGAACAAATATGCCTTTGTTTGCCATCTTATTAAACCGCATAACCTCTGGTCCAGATGTAGTAAAGACATCTACACATATACTACAACAGTAACTACAATTTAGTCATTACAAATTCAGCTTTAAAGCTCAGAAGATTTGATTTGTTCTAAACAATGTCAGCATTTCAATGCAAATCTTGATGTGTACATGAAAAAATGCTCTCTCTCTCTCTCTCTCTCTCTCTCTCTCTCTCTCTCTCTCTCTCAATCTCTTTAGCATTGGTCTCGGCCTGCAACTTTTCCATGAAGTGTTATAATTTTATAATGGCGGGGAATTTGATTTGGCTGATGCCAGATTCCAGACTGACAAACCAGATTGATGAGGATGTAGTCTGGCTGGGTTTAATAATAGGTCAGTAGAATCGAACAGATTCACAAACACATAATTGCAAGGCACATCAAGTACACATCTATCAATAGAACAGTTCAATAAAAGAGTCATGGAAGTCACACAACAATGTATGTGATTTTGTTCATTCAGCGATTATTTTTTATATTGTTGCTCATGGAAATTGAGTCTGTAATCTTGATCTCCTGGGCCTTTGTTGATGCTCCTCCCTACTGCCTATGGGAACACATTGTGCTTTTTTTTCCTGAGAGGAGTTAAGCTTAAACATTGAAATGAGATGAAACGAGCTGCTAAGAGTGTCAAAGCTCCCAAAGAATCTTGAGAATGCTTCTCCATAATTATGACATCCGTGGCCTAGCACCAATCAACACCCTTTCTTGACCTCAGCCCCTTTCCTATAAGCTGTACTGAATTAGAAGCTTGAGGGTAGGTCTGGTCAGCACAGGGACATAGCCATGCAATTGTAACAGCCTGTACTTTACCTTTGGATGGTCAAGGCTTGGCAAGCTTTGCTAGCTAGTCTATTCAAAGTCAGCCAAGACACAAAAATGAAAATGATCCACTTTTTTACATACTCTGGCAAAAAAATGTATAGCAATATCGAACGACATCATGGTACGGAATAATATTTAGTTTGACTAAAGGGTCACATTATAAAGTAAAGTATTTTTACAGAAGATCTGGCTGTAATTCAAATCATTGTTTTATATCAGTACATATATGTTTTAGTGTGGGTTTTTATTCATTGTAGTTAATTATTATTATAGTAATATCCTATACGTAATCACATATGTTACAATATAATAAACTGATAATGTAAGAAAGGAAGCCATTTAATAAAATTTGCAACTTTGTGGTTATGACAAGTTGGTGGGTGCGTGGATAGCATGCCTGCCTCACAGCACAAAGGTCATGGGTTTGACTCCCACCCAGGGTGTTTCTATGTGGAGTTTGCATGTTCTCCCTGTGTTTGTGTGGGTTTTCCTCGGGTACTACAGTTTCCTCCCGCCTCCAAAAACATGTGATTGTACATAGGTGAATGTATTACTCTAAATTGTCCATAGGAGTGAATGGTTATCTGTCTCTAAGTGTTAGTCCTGTGATTAACTGCTGATTGTACAGCATGTACCCCGCCCTAACTCACACACTAAGTTACCTGGGATAGACCCCAGCGCCACCTAGACTCTGAACAGGATAAACAGTAGATAATGAATGAATGAAAGTCACTTACAGCTGTAGTAAGTGACAACAGCTTGTGACATTTTTTAAGAGGCATTTAATTATAACTACAAACCTGACAAAAAAGATCATATAATCACGATAAAATATTACGTGGTATGAAAAGTAATACGAACGTTAGTGCATCACACCTCTCCATGATTGATTTCTTTTTTTTTTTTTTTACAACAGTAGGTCCTATTGTGATTTTTTTTAAGTTAAAGTGAGTGGATGTGGGTAGAAATAAAAGAGAATCTAAAATGTATATTAATGTGCAATCAGTTACACTTACATCTACAATACCCTTTGTTAATAATTGTTAATATGTATTGTTTTTGTCTGTATGTCTGTCTGTCTGTCTGTCTGTCTCTATCTATCTACCTATCTCGTGATTAATATATACCCTTAGAGTACTTGGAGTATACTTGGAGTTCTTGTCTAGCCATAGGTTGTAGATCGATGTCAGAAATAGTAAAAAGATATAATAAATCATTAACCGAGGCCATATACCTAATGGCCAAAAATCATGTACTCCCAGGCTCAAGTCACATGAATGGCCCCTGACCTGGAGGTGAAAGTTCACCCCTTGTCATTACTTTCTGCTGACAGTTTACACTGCTGCTCCTGCCCCCTACCAGAATAGCCGGAGGATGTATTTAGCTTGAAAATACACTGAGTGCCTAACCCTAACCCTAACCCTAACACTTCCAATTCACACGTCACACGTTAAACGATATTCATTCTTATAAACCTTCTTTTGAGCCAGCTAGACTCTGCGTATATGAAGAACAGCGACTGCAATATTATTTTTTAAAATGGTAAGAAAAATTACTCGTTAATGTGAATACTGTTTAATTAGTATGAATGCTAATAGTCTGATATGGTTTTAAGTCTGTTGCACCAGCTTTTCCACTGTTTATTTATCTATGGGTGTACCAGTTGGAATCCTGGCATTGTTGTGCAGGTCATGTTAGCAACATGCCCAATGGTGAGAAATATGTGACAATTATTGTCTTGAGGTGGCCATTTGTCCACTCCATTCTATTGAGGGGTTTGGAGCTCAGTCATTCTTACTGTTGGAGAGGCAGGTGAAAGCCGAACAAATACGTGTGTGTGTGTGTATGGGAATGGGGGGTGGGGTGTTTGGGCTTGTTGCATTGTGACATTAAAGGGCATTAGGACTGCTGGGTTTGTGTGTGTTAGTGTGTATGCTTATTTTAGGAGGAATGATGACTGCTGCGCTGCAGCATGTTGAAGTCTCTCTCGTTCCATCTTTCTGACATGGAAGATCTCCATCACTGCACTTTCGTACCGTTTCCTTTTTTGGAATCATTTATGTTTTTAGATCTGCAACTGTTTTCCCTTCCTGCTGGGATTCCTGGCCTGTTTATATACATGACCTATGATGGATCTACTCAGTCACCGAGGACACATAAAACTTGAGGGACTTTCTGTCTCTGCAAGACTGCTTTGGTTCCAAACAGTGAGATATGTTTACATTTCAGACAATTCAATGGAGTGAGGGAATGTCTATGGCGTTGTATCGGTCGAGCGTGCTTAACATAAGTAATGTTGCGGATTAACATCAAAATGAACTACGCAGTACGCAGTGACATTCAGCGACGTTATTTTTCTAATCCTGGACGTCCCCACAGCTATCACTATCTCAAACTGTACAACTTGCAATGGCAGACCAAAATCAGTATTTATCTTTACAATAATCAAGTAAGAGCACATGGCACAGCTAGTTCTTTATCCGGCAGATTATTATTATTAAGTCACAGCTAAAGAAACATCTTCTCTTTTTTTTTTAAATGAATTGGTGAGTGGTCTGACAGTCTCCGTTGAGGTTGCTATGATGCCTTAGCAGAGGAGGCTAATGAGATTTAATACTTCTTAAATAGTGGCTGGATGAAGCATGCCTGCAGGTTCCACTGAAGTTAGCCAAGTTTGCGTGTTGCCTAACACTGATTATACTTCCAAGCTAAACGATTATATGAACTTCATTTTTAAATATGCTACATATCCTTGGGTTTTACTGGATGATAAGATGATAAGTTTTTTTCCCCCATTAAAAAGTGCTTATTAGTGCAATACCTTTTAGTCATTGTTGCAATCATAGTCTCTAATATGAAACATTTTATCTGTTGTTATAAGTTTAATCATTTTATACTTATTTCCTACACAAATTGGCTGAGAATTCTGGTGCTATTCTCTTACTTTATTTTTTATAACACTCCTAACCTTCTGGAATTATAATAGACGAACGACCCCCAACAATGCATTGACTGCTGTCTGTATACAACAAATGTCTGCATTAAGCTCTGTTCTATCAGTAGTTATTGGTAAAATGTCTTGATACGTTTCTTTCATTCATTTTGCTTCCTGGCACGGTGGCAGAGTGGTTAGCATTCCTGCAAACTCCTCACTCCTCACAGCAAGACAATTATGGGTTCGATTCCCACCCAGGGTGTTTCTGTGCGGAAAAGAATGGGCATGATCTCACTGTGCTTGCGCGGGTTTTCCCCGGGTACTCCGGTTTCCTCCCTCCTCCAAACGCATGTGATTGTACATAGGTGAATGTGTTACTCGAAATAGTCCATAGGAGTGAATGTGTGTGTGAATGGTTGTCTGTCTCTAAGTGTGAGTCCTGTGATTAACTTGCTGATTGTATAGGATGTACCCGCCCTAACTCACACACTAAGTTATCTGGGATAGACTACAGCGCCCCCACGACCCTGACCAGGATAAACGCTAGACGATAGATGGAGCTTCCAACATGTCTGTTCCGTTGAGATGGCTGCAAATGCAACAAGATAAGCTATCATTACAGCATGATCTATGATCTGTCTGATTTATTACTAATGCTCATTCGCAGTCAACTGTAATCAGACCTTTAACTAGCAATGCAAGAATCCTTGACTTTAAAAATCACATTGTTTAGTTTGGATGAGTTTTTTTTTTTGTGATTTCTCTATGGTCTTGTACGGCAAACCAGAGGCCTGCAGTTTAAAAAGTAACTTTTCAAGTTATACAAGACCTGAGTGATTCTGAATGATATTTTATAGACCAATAAAAACATTAGTGTAAACAGAGGCTTTACTCAGCTACATATGCAGCAGCTCCAGACCAATAAACCCAAGACCCACACTGCGCTAAGCTGTGTGTATGACTGTGTAGGCTTTTATGTGGTACGTTTCTGTGTCCTGTGTGTACTTTTTCTTTTTTCTCAAACAAAATTCACTGAGTCATCAACTTAAGTGTCATAGCACCCCTCACACTGTTTTAAAAAAGGCCCATTAAGTGAGAGAGAGTCAGGTTTGGTTACCTCAGGAATGTTTGGGAGTCTCTCAAAGAAGCACTCATAGAGGCTGCCATGAATTTTTTTTGGATAATGCAGAGGCAAACATGACTTCACGTTTCTTACCTGAGATATCGCAGTGCTAGGATGAGGTATCAATATTCCAACAGTCCTATAGCTTTAGCTCATATTGTTAAATAGGCCATGCTGTTTAATGTTTATAGTGAAAAAGCTTTTTTTGTTAAAGACAACCTGAAATGAAAATATTTATCCCAAGGCATAAGCTGCATACAACTTCACTTGAAATTAAATTAAAAAAATATATTTTATCTACACATGCAAAGTACAAATTTTAAAGAAAAATATCTACAGCCACCAGATCTAGTCTTTTATTTGATGTGAGTGATTTTCCTTCTCAAAACAACAAACTATAAGGTAAAGTTAATAAATTTAACCATTTGGATTGGATTGATTTGGATTGTGTCAAGTATTTAAATTATTATATTATAAAGTTTTATATACTTTATACAATACTTTTATTGTATGCTATTGCATATGCTATTATATATTGTTCAGTACTCTTTTAAAAGCCTTATTTCCTGTTGATGCTCTCAGTAAACATGTTAAAAGCTGTGCTGTGGACACGTTCCTATCTTACTGTGCAGGAATTCCAAGCTGAAGGGTCATTTAATATAGAGTTTCCTGGCTGGAGGTTGGAAATTCCAAGAATTCCTAGAAAGTTACTAGATTTAGATGAATGCAGTATTAGATCCTCTTTGCAGATGTTCATAAATAACAAAACATCTTCGCACATGTTTATGTGCAATACATCTGCACTAGGTTGGTACTGCAAATTATAGACCACCATCTCCCCTAGGTAATAGAAATATAGCGTAGCCAGCTAGTTTAGTCCAAATTCTCTGTTCAATCTGTCAATCTTTAGGATTGACATCCATATAAACTAGCCGTGGTGTTGCCGAACTCAACAGGAAACGGGATTTTAAATAGTACAAATATAGCTTTCTGCGTTGAAAAGGAAAAATTAAGAAAGGTTTAAGAAAACTTTCGACATACAGCTACAGTCATAGTGTGTCAAACCCTGGCTCTGTATCGCTTGTTGATTAAACCATCTGGAATGTGACTCACAACACACTCATATCTACCCCTCATCTCAACACTACGCTGCAAAATTGAACTACAAAGTCCCTATACAAGATAAAATGAAAGAAAAAAAAAAAAGGAGGATGAGACAGAGCTGGTTCGCATAAAAGGAAATAAATACATGAAGTGCCTGAGGTTTTTTTTAAGTGGCCAGATTTTATGAGTGAATGATTAATTCCTCATATTTGGACACCTTCACTTTACCGCAGCAGCGTTTCTCATGGCCCGGCATCTGGTACCAATTTCTGTACCCCAGCCGCACTCGGGTCCAAGTACATGTACGGGGCCGTACCTTATCTCAGCAGCGGTTACCCCTCCTGCCCCTCTCACGCTTGAGTTATTATTAGCTCTTTTCTTCTCCTTTTATTTTTAGTCACACTCGCGTCTCTGGGTCGTTGAAGTCATGCGTGGGGCCGTGTGTATGTGAGTCACAGCTGCTAGCCATCAGCAGAGTCATGACACACTCCTGACCATCGTTTTGCATGTTTCTCTTCATTTACTTGTTCAAAGGCTTGCTCTTCCTCTGAGAATAAGATCCATCACCGCAAATCCAGAATTGAACTGTACAAGAATGCTTCTTGTTTTCTGGCAATAGCTGAAAAATGTGTGGCGCTCGTTTTTAGGACATTCCCGGAAGACTAATCCAGGATATGTAGACTGGCAAAATGAAAACACAACCATAAGTAATCTTCAAGTGGTCGATACTTTTTTACCGAACTGGCTCGGACCTGTTGTGTCGATCGCATTCTTACAGCATTTTACAAGCCATCCTGTCTTTTTCAGATTAGGGTTAACCACACAGCGTATGAGCACTGCTGTTGTTTTCTTTACCTGTTAAAGCAACAAAAACACAAAATTTCACTCTGTATTTTACACAATAACTTTAAGTTAAAAAGAACATTTATCAAACCACCAATTTGCTTCAATATTTTGTATTTGCTCTATTATTTATGGGTCTATATGGAGAATATATCAATTTGTTTTTATATGGAACATATTCAAATTCGTTTCAATATGGAGCATATACCAATTTGTTTCTATATGGAGAATATATCAATTT
>JAOUQX010000009.1:919224-929405 GCA_028566295.1 Liobagrus marginatus | reverse complement strand
TATATCTATATCTATATATATATATATATATAAAAGAGGATTAAAATATATACTTTACATCCAATTTTCGCAGAAATATTGAAACATTCCTTACTTATTGTAATCAGACATAGTGGATTTGCCTTATTAATACGGAATATAGAAATGACAAAAAAAAAAGAAACAGTTATATTGGAACTACCAATCAAGCAGTCACAGGGTTCAGTCCCAATTAGACTTGATTTAAAACATGATACTGGCTTCCTTATTTTATTTAATCAAATTTTCAGAATAGTTAAGCGAAAACATTTGAATAAAGACAAAATATGGACCGATATTTGTGATCGATACATAAAAATGTGCATTTTTGTAGGAAATAAATGTAAATAATAAATCACTGCTGTGAAAAGTGGTTTAATATTGTAATAGAGACTCAGTATATTTCAATAATAAATGAATTAATTAATTAATAATAAATCAATGTCTGAACGGGAGTACTTGAAATAATTGACAGTAACATCTATCTAGAAAAAAGAAAGTTCCAAAGATAGCTACAATGGCTGCTTTCTGCGGTCTCTGAGTTCGGATTAGGTTTAGTTCAAGTTCAAGTTCAAAGTTTATTTGTCACATGTACATCATACATAGTACAACATACAGTGAAATGCTTTGATGCCTGACCAAAAGTTTGCTGTAAAGGGTTTAGGGTTTGAACGTTAACGAAGCGTTCTTTTTTAATCGTGATAAACGAGGCTTGCCATGAATGCACATGATCACATGACTTGTCTGCTTCCTATACCGAATATTAATACTCTACGGGCTATGCAGATTGGGACAGCTGCTGTTCAGTAGGCTTAAGTGAATCTGATACATAATTAATGCTGATTTTCACAATGCGAATGGCACATTTCCAGTTTGTGTAGTAATGCTTGACATCAGGATGTATTCTTACAACCCTATTAAAAAATATAACGAGTGAAAACGGCAAAACTGCTGGCGTAATTGAATCGATCATTAAAGTTCATGGTTTGTAGTAGTTCATCATCTATTAAACTAGGAGTGGGCAGGGAAGCTGAGTTACGTATGTCAGGTCGCTGTGAGTAATGCATTGAGACTGATTTGTTCCTCTGGCTGTGCACACCTGTCTGTCTCTCGGCAGGGTGACCTTGTGTGTGGGATCTTGTGACACAGCTGCCGAAAGATGGTTATTCAGGGCTGGCCTGGTTTCTGGGAAACACAGCAACAAACGATGGCAGTCATGCATGCACTTTAATTGGAGAGCGGATCGTATGGTGCCTCTGTGCTGTTTATGGCAGCTTCTGTTTGTCTTGTTGTTGTTAATGATACAGTGGTGAGACAGAACCTAAATAAATAAATAAATAAATCCGTCGAGGGCGACATGTCTGTGGTATATTTATGCCTGATTTGCAGCACTGTATATAATCAGCATGAATCTGTCAAGAGCAGCAGTAGCCTTTCTGTGTAATACAACCTCTCTTAATCACGACAACAAATAACTAATTAGCTGAAATGATGCACAGGGTATCAAGTTCCTCGCTGGAAATCGTAAGCTTCTGAAAAAAAAAAAAGACTTTTCTGTATCACTGTGTAGTGCGTCATGAAAGACAATGGTGTGTTCCATTTGAGTCACCTATTGAATGAATGAATGAATGATCATTTTTAAACTAACGCTGCTGAGAATCGGTGAGATTCTGATCTGGCCTAGACATAGATAATCAAACGCTGACACTCGATTACAGGCTGGAAATAGCAGCAGCTTACTTTAATGAGATTTAAGTCTGCAGTAAACACTAGATATGCCCGGCACAACATTCCCAGAGCTTCCTAACCCATCATTAAAAAGACATGCACGGCTCATATAAAGTGCACTGGCGGACTAAAATGAAAGCAGGGACGCACCATGCATATCCCAGCATACGCTGGGGTCAGACAGAACAAACGGCACCCCTGGAGCAAGTGAGGTTAAGGGTCTTGCTCAAGGACCCAATGATGGCAAATGCCTGGTGCAAGACTTGAACCCCCAATCTTCTGAGCACTGAGCCAGAGGCTTATACCATTGAGCCACCATCACCCAGAATAAGAATGCGTGAATCAGTGTGTATTAATTACATTCTTTTTATGTCTGAGCACATTAAAAGTGTCAGTTTCACTCTTCTCTTTCTTTTATATCAAGGAAAAGTAAAGCAATTCAATTTGCCCCAGCTGTGTAGCAGCTGTGTAAGGGCTAAGTGCTTGGCCGCTGTTTAACACATTGAAATTTTAACACTATATGGCCAAATGTTTGTGGACACTTTACCAGCACACCAATATAAGTATGTTTGGACTTGAAATAAAGTTAAAAGCACGCAGTTATCTATAATGTATTTGTATATAGCATTACATTCTTTTTTCACTGGCACAAATACTAATCCAGCACGACAGTACCCCAGTGAACAAAGCCCCTGAGCTCCATGAAGGCATGATATCTTACAGTTAGGATGTAAGAACTCGATGTCCTGCACCGAGCCCTGACCTCAACCACACTGAACACTTTTGGACTCTTCCTCACCCATCATTAATGCCATTAACTCATTACTATTGTTCCAGAATGAGAGACTCCCCACAGCCACACTCAACAATCTAGTGAAGCGAATTTCCAGATGTTTGGCGGTTCTTATAGGAGTAATGAAAGAATGAGACTAAATCTGGCATTGCATATCATCTTACATATGGATGCAATGGTCAGGAGCCCCAAAACTTTTGTCCATTTAGTGTATGTCCTGTGTGAGCTCAATTTTTATTTATTAGTTGTATTAGTTGTTGTACCACTTGTTTAAGCCACCAACAAGAAATAAAACCACTTTAGTGGCTGAAAGAGTTTAAAGACTGATGAATGGATGATTTTCCATCAACATCTTTAAGACTTAAGTCACCATCTTAAGTATAAGATGTGCTGTATGGGATACCCTGTCTGCCTGCCTATATCAACATAACACTGAAAAATTATAAGCTAGAACACAACATAAAATTAATTAACATAAAATACAATATAAAACAGCAACATAAATCCAAACACACTTTAAAGCTATGTCCTAGCTATTTATATAGGATAGGACCACAGGGAATACTACTAAAAGACACTGGTTAGAACTACACTGTATGGCCAAAAGTTTGTGGACACCTTGTGTCCACCCTTTCACATAAAACACTTATGTCGTTGTGTGAAAAAAAAATTATTAAATTGTGTTCTTCCAGTTTTGTGGCAACAGTTTTAGAGAGGCACACTCTTGTGGATGTGCTGGATAGGTGTCGACAAATTTTTGGCCATATTGTATGGGTGAACAGTGGCAGAGTGGTTAGCACTACTGCCTCACAGAAAGAAGGTCATGGGTTCACTTCCCACCCAGGGTGTTTCTGTGTGGAGTTTGCATGTTCTCCCTGTGCTTGTGTGGGTTTTCCCCTGGCCACTATGGTTTCCTCCAAACACATGTGATTGGGCATAGGTGAATTGGCTATTCTAAATTGTCCATCGAAGTGAATGTGTGTGTGAATGGTTGTCTGTCTCTAAATGCTAGTCCTGTGATTTACTGCCGATTGTCCAGGGTTTCCCCCCGCTTCACACCCTAAGTTAGCAGGGATAGACTCTGCATGACCTGGAACAGGATAAGTGCTAGACAGTAAATAATTGAATGAAGGATGAATGCATAGGTGAATTATGCATTTTAAGGTGGCCCTTACATAAAAACTAATCATAAACTAACGTGTGCATGGTTTGCTGTGTTTGGTGTTGCAATTCATTCTAAAGTCATTCTAATCTTCAAAAAAATACGTTTACCTAAAGAGGTTTAAAAATAAATATAGAATTTGAGCAAAAACAGCTCAAGAATCTAGACAACAATTTGCACACATTATTGCACTTTTCTGCAGTTGAAAGTGTAATATAACCTGGTATGCTGTTTGTGTGTGTGTGTGTATGTATATACACAGAATGTGCACGATATAATTACATACACATCCTACAATTAGTTCGAAAATCTATGAGTGCTGCAGATTCACACCCTTGAAATAATCTTCAAATGGGAGGGTCTCCATGTGAGTGAGGGCGTGGCTAAAGCCGGAAGTGCGGTAATATTGTTCAGTCAGCTGTCAGATGCAAGCGTAAGGACGTATAGAGTTGAACGTTGAATAATTTGATTTAATTCCTCAAAAATAAAGAAATACTCCGAAAGCATGACTTGTATAATTTGTAATCGGATGGAAACGCGGCATTGACACCCGCATACAACGTGTATATACTGTATATATAATATACACGTCGTGTGCTCGGAGTGCTTCTATAGCAGTTGTAGCTTTCTGTAAGTTATGCGTTGTGTCGTTAACCAACCAGGACACAGAAACGGACTGCTCTTATACAGGCGGTGTACTTACACCGGAATATTAGTAAGATTTAAGCGCCGCGTATCAACAAACGTTTCCAGATATCCACCGGTTGCTCTTCAGAGAGATTTCCAATGGCCGAAACCCAGTGTGTGTGGCTGTGACAGAGCAAAAAGCAAACTCTCTCTCTCTCTCGCTCTCTCTCACGCGCACACACGGATACGCGCGCGCACGCGCGCACACACACGGGAAACGTCATCAGCATTTTCCTGTAGTTAAATGGTCGAGACCGAGGAGGTCACTAGCGAAAAAAAAGGAGGATTAAAAAAAAAAAAAACGGTAGGTTGATTTCCTTTTTATCTAATTTGATATCACGACATCGTGAGTGCACCGCATAGAATAGCATAGCATTGTTTTGCACACACCTTTATTCTTATCCACACCACCATCATTATCGCAACAATCCATTCGGTGTAAAGTGTACCCTAGTTAGCGTTTAGCACGATATGAGCATGTCGGTTAAAATGATATGTCCTCATATACCTGGCCCATTAAACGATACAGTCGGTGATATTTCGGTCAAACGGTTTACTTCCTGCACGTTTGCTGTCGATTGGGATAAAGGTTTTGCATTAAGCCTCTCTTTCAAATGATTACAGAAGGAAGCAGATCAGATGCTTTCTATTGGCAGGTGCTTTTTGAAGCAAAGGTTTTTGTGTTGTGTGGATGGGATGAATGACAAAATGGATGGCATGCATGCATGAATGAATTAATGCATGTGATGGATTATTTGATTTTGTCTGCCGATGATTAAAACCATTTTTCCCCCTCTCTGTCCCAAGATATTCCAAAAAATAAAAGGATTTTTAAAAAAGGAATCAACATATACTGTATTAGGCTTCCTAAATGGGGGATTACAGTTTTGGAGTCCTGGTTAAAAACAATACGTCTAACAAAGCCGTTTTCCCCGTCCGAATCCACCCCCATCTACAACATCAGGTCCACCAACGTTCGAGCCCACCAGCTTTTATAAACAGTAGTACTCTGAGCAGTGGTGGAAATGCAGCCTCGGCTTGGCTTTTCCCCGTTGTAACAGCCCATGCTAATACGCAAGATGAGACACTGGAGTCTGACAAAGCCAAGGCCCAGCAGCAGCAACAAGAAGACCTAGAAGGACAAGACAAGCGCCCCCGAACTCCTCAGGGCCACCAAGAAACTGTGAACATCATGTCTGAATTGGAAAAAGCCATGCCAGAGGAAGGTCAACTGGACAAGGGGGCTGTAGAAAATGGCAATGGAACAAGCAGTCTGCGAATAGAATCTCCCGTGTTATCCGGGTTTGACTACCAAGAATCAGCTGGCATTGGGACGATGGCGCAATCCAGCAACTCATCTTTGCCTGGTTTCAGCAGCTGGTCCACAGCTATTCCCTCCAACCCTTCTGCCATTTTGGAAGAGGTGGGTTTCTTTAGTCAAACTGCTACCACGGCTAATTCCGCCCCTCCATTGCTGTTCCAGAACTTCTCTCATCATGCCAGTCCTGGATTTGGCGGGAGTTTTTCTCATCAGATCGGGCCATTATCCCAGCACCACCCTCCTCCTCCTCCTCCGCCTCCTCCTCCCCACTTCCAGCACCCTCAGAATCGCAGGTCCCCTGTCAGCCCACACCCCCCTCCCTTTAACCACCGCAATGCTGCGTTCAGCCAGCTCTCTCATTTGGGAAATAACCTAAATAAGCCCCCTTCGCCATGGGGAAATTATCAGAGCCAATCCTCCACCCTTTCATCCAGCTCGTGGAGTCCAGGTGGAGGTTATGGAGGATGGGGAGGATCTCAGGGGCGAGAATACAGGCGGGGTCTGAATGGAGGCATGCCTGCAATTAACTCCATTTCTCCTCTGAAGAAGTCCTTTCCAAACAATCATGTTTCTTCTCAGAAGTATGCCCGCAACAGCTCAAGCTTCAACACCAAGCCATGGCTGGAGGATAGCATTAACCGAAATGACAGCTTCTTTCCTTTTCAGGTAAGTTCAAGCCTTGTGCGTTGAGCATATGGCCTACTTTACCTTGTTGTATTGAGAAAGTAGGCCTGGATCTGGGCTGTGAATAACAAAGCGGGTTATAGAGCATCTGTCTGAAAGAGGTTTTGAAATGCTACAACTAATTTAACTTATATACCACTGACACCCAGTCCCATGTTCATAACTGTTTGCCATCCACACCTGCTTCCAGGCCAAACCCATTATGACTAGTACTCACTCCTGAGGCCTGGTTTGATGGATGTGCTCGAGCACATCCCAGATGTGCAATGTGCCTCTGCCATTGTACTTCTCCATGTGGAGTGTGTCACTGATATAAAAAGGCATAGTCGAGTGAGTCAGTGTCATAGGATAGGCTATATGATGTGGCCCTAGATGGAAATACGAGGATAAATGGTGTCTGGTGTTGTAATGGCTCAGGACTGCATGATTATCTGTAATTCTGGACTTCAGAAAGGGGAAAAAGCACTTGGGACTCCCAGGTCAGTCCTTCTTCCACCACCTGTCAGGATATAATGACCGGGTTCTACGATGGAACTGTGTTAATTTGTAACAGTCTAGTCTCTTACAGAGTAACTATTTTGTTTCCAAACACTATTTAAAATGTATTTGTCGTTCCAGTATTCTGTCTTTATTTAGCTAGTTAATATTAACTGTTGCATGCTCCGTTCATGTTTGCTTAGATGGTGTTCTCATTTGAACCCAGTGGTAACAGTGGGGACTTTGAAAACACACACTGTTGTTTCATATGCTTAGTCAGTCCTCCCCTCTGCACAGCTTCTAGCCTAATTCCAAGAACAGAGCTTGTATTGTGCCTGCAAGTTTTTTTGCCCTCCTCCTTTAGACCAGGCCTATTCTACTAGCAGACAGTTCACAACGATGAGGAAATGCATAGCAGTATTTAGTCATGTGCAAATAAACACAGTATTTATTGCTACGCATTGGACCTACATTAACACCCTTGACATTTTTAAGCTTTGTACTATTACATATTCTGTATAATGGCTACGACTTATATCGAGCACATCATTCATTTATTTATGCATTCATTGTCTACCGCTTATCCTGTTCAAGGACACCGGTGCCTATCCCAGATAACTTGGGGCGTGAGGCGGGGTACACCCTGGACAGTCGGCGGTTTAATCCCAGGGCTAACACTTAGAGACAGACAACCATTCATACACACATTTTCTCCTATGGGCCATTTAGAGTAGCCAATTCACCTATGCCCAATCACTTGTGTTTGGAGGCGGGAAGAAACCAGAGTACCTGGAGAAAACCCACGCAAGAACGGGGAGCGTATGCAAACTCCCCACAGAAATACCCGGGGTGGTCCTGAACCCATGCTGTGAGGTAAGAGTGCTAACCACTCTGCCACCGTGCCGCCCCACTACCTATTTATTAGGTAGGTGATTATTAATCCCCAGTAGGAAATTGCATATTTTTTGCATATCCCATCGTGTTATAGAAAGGTAAGGGTCCCGGGCGGGCATAAGGTCCTTGCTCAATGGCCCAATGAACCTGCACATCACTTAACACTTTGCTGTGGCAATCTAGCAGTAGGTTACGAGGCTGACCTGTTTAAGTATTTACAGATCTTCCAGGTCATTGCAGCGCTTATGGTAGATCAGGTTTATGGGTTGCTGCAAGGTGGTGACTAAAACTCTAAAATAATATTCATCGCTGTCATTACTGTGAAAAGGTGCACATAATTATTGACATACGTATAATAATAAAGCTATTGAAAAGCCTGCATCCTTGGTCCAAAAAGCATGCTGTATGTTAGATGAGCTCTGGTTTAATATCCTGAACTCCACCTGTTTAATACTCATTTGGCCTAATTTCTCCTTTTGTTTTGAGAACCTTAAAAACCTTTTATTTCAATAAACTACTTAAATGTTCACGCATTACTTTGCATGGTACTTTGCATTTCTTCCACACTTAAATACAAATAGATGTCCTAGTGCATATGCCTCATTGCAGGGGATGTCTGGGTTTTAAAATGAACATAAGACAAGGGGACTTTTAAGCTCTAAAGGTTAACAGTTCTTTCTGGGCTGCCTACAGGAGCGTAATCAGTCTTTTGACGGCTTCAGCATGCACTCTCTGGAGAACTCACTGATTGACATTATGAGAGCCGAACAGGATTCTTTGAAAGGTATGTAACATGCTTCCATCTCAAAATCCATCACTTGGCCAGTAACTATACAATAACTAAAAATTCACCTAAAACGAATGCTGTATTTCCTTCGAGGGAAATTAGTTCCCTCAGTAGAACTAATGTAGAAGAATTGCTGAAAACGTTAATGCTGTCTATGATGGAAAGGTGTCAGAACACACTTGCTCTGTATGGGGTTTTGACATATGACCGTTCCGATACATAGGTGATCTGATTTTGTGTGATTTATTCATTTATAATGACTTGTGTTAACATATACATTTCCTACAGTGGGAAAACCGTTATTCTATTGCCTACAGTATGTGGTGTATTTACACAGGAACTAAAACTGCATCCAAAACGTATATTGATGTAGTAAATAGATACAAGTCATGCTAGAAAGATTGCTGCCCTAGAATATACAGTTACTGTGGTGTAATCCAGCTGACTTTGTCATGATTCTGAGTATAATATCTGTCATAGTGTTTAGTCGCTTGATATAAAAGCAAATATTTAGCCTGCATTGAATCTGCTTCGAAACATGACAGGTGGCAGGATTACAAACATTCCCCTATGACGAGCTTTTCCGACTAGGGTTTTAATCTGAGCAAAGCTCAACCCTACAACAGTAACACACTACAGCGTAGCCTCAGACTTTTCTCACTTCACTGGTATCAGGACATACAGTAAGAGTTGAAATTTCAAACAAGGCCTTGAGGTCAGCTTTGCCAGGTTGAGATATCAAATTTTATTTCATCAAATGTCCTTAAGCATTTAACCAGTTTTTCTTCATAACGTTTCGCAATTATATTGTGCCCAACAATGACCGGTTAAAAACATTATGAGGTTTATACCTTTCCAAATATGATGATATAAACACAGAATAACAAAAAATTCAAACAGTACAATGATATACGCTGCTGTCAGTGCATCTTGACTTGAGTGTTTTTGATCATATAAATGTATAAAAATGCTTTAGAAAATTTGATTTGCCAATTAAAAAAAGAAATTAAAATGAATTTGGGGTAGTCTACCATTGCCTACACGCCCCACTATGTGGTGCTCCTAGGCCCACTAGAGGGCCGGTTGAGAATCACTGCATTAAAATAAGGCTTAAGAATGAAGGACATGGTTTCCTAATAATAAAATACCCAGGACACAGCCAAAAGCTTATTAGACGTATTCAACTACATAATAAAACATCTTTAATTTGACCAAATTTACTAGATAATAATTCATAATACTATCACTAATGGAACATGATATTATTCATATGAAATTCTTTTACTACTGAAAATAAACTTGCATAAAGGAAATTCTCCAACGGAACTACGCGGTAAATTATTACATTACGTAAACTAGTTGGTAAACATAGGAAATAAGGTAAACTAGCCTTTTAAGGGTACATATTACACAAGATATATCCATTTGGTATTTGTTTGTACAGCGTGTCTAACTGCAGAAACTGCTACAATGCAGCGTTACACAAATCTGTATGTTTAGATAGCAAATGCGCAATCCAGAGGGGACAAAGGTAAGTTTTCAAAAAAAAAATTGGGGGGGGTTGGTTGCATATAAATACTATTAACAGTGTGTACAGTAATTACAAATTACAGATGTACATCTATCATCA
>JAOUQX010000009.1:887829-897928 GCA_028566295.1 Liobagrus marginatus | reverse complement strand
GCGTGCGTGCGTGCGTGCGTGCGTGCGTGCGTGCGTGCGTGCGTGCGTGCGTGCGTGCGTGCGTGCGTGCGTGCGTGAGTGCGTGCGTGCGTGCGTGCGTGCGTGCGTGCGTGCGTGCGTGCGTGAGTGCGTGAGTGCGTGCGTGCGTGCGTGCGTGCGTGCGTGCGTGCGTGCGTGCGTGCGTCGGCCAAAACTATTAGAACACTAGCTTTCACCAACTAAAAAATGGTTTTAAACTCGTTATTTCTATCTTTTGCTGTCGTGTAAATAGGAAATTTACGTTTCCAAACATTTGTTTTGTTATTAATTATAGTGATCCAATTATCCAATTTGTTTGCACAAGGAGTCTGACAGTAGCCAGTGCACCACACAGAGATCTGATCTCATCATAATCCAGTCTGTCTGGAATGACATGAAGAAACATCATACAGAGACCGGCTAAATACATAAGAACTGTAACATCTCAAAGATACTTTAAGAAATCTTCAAAGCTACAGTAATGTTAAAGGTTTTAGTCACTTTTGTAAACATTCTGTAAAATGTGGCTGCTGTCATTTTTGTCATAGATTTTCTTTATCAATTATCTTCCATTAGCTAAATTAAATCGGCATTTGGTGTGACTATCCTTTGCATCTAAAGAAGTTTTTGCCCTTGGTGCACTTTGCAGGTACTTATTGTAGGTTTCTTTAAGCATCTTGGAAACATTGCCACAGTTATTTTAGATTTAGCCTGTCTCAGTTTGTTGTTTCTGATATCCGATCTCTGTGTGGAGCACTGCCTGCTGTCAGACTCCTTGTGTAAACAAAAATCTCACCGGATTATTACAATTGATAGCAAAATGAATGTTTGGAAAAGTAAACCGGTATTTCCTACTGACACACTTCAGCAAAAGATAGAAATAACTGAATGAAGCCATTTTTAGCTGTTGAAAATAAGTGTTCTAATAATTCTGACCAACACTGTGTATTTAATGCATTTGTATGTACATTAAAAGCATTTCACTACGTCAGAATAGCAAAATATCTTTCTCGCTTACAGTTGTTTCTTCTTTTTTTAGGCCTTATGGGTGTAATGGAGGCCTCTAATGGTCAAAAGAATATTGGCCTGGGTACCATGTGAAACGTTTTTTTGTTAATGCACTTTTTACTGCATTCCCAAAATAAGGACCAGCTAAAACAAAACAATCTTGAAAATCGTTTGACATCTTTTTAATAATGTGAGTAGAGAACTCTTTATATAGTTTATATAGAACAACATTTAGTCATCTGAGCGAAACGCCCATGTGCGTCTTTGTGATTCAAGCTTTAAATCTGGAAGCGCACAGGTCTATCGAATGTGCTTGATGATGAAGCATTACAATTTTAGACTGCTATGGGCAAATACAATACTTATACCAGAGATTTAGGCAGGTAGAAAGAGTGGATCAAAATGAATAGATGGAATGTTGTTCACACAACCTATTAGTTATTGCACAATTTCATTTCTTGTTAAAACATGTTGCAATAGAATGTGTTATTCTTATGCTTTATCAGAATTAGTGCAATGTAGAAAAAGATGGGGGACAATATTCAAGACTTAGTTTGTCATTATGCATAAAACAAATACTCCACTAAATGTTTGACCCTAGGTGGTGCTATGTTCCAAGCTTAGAATATCTGATTGTTTATTGTCGATACCTGTTTGGTGGCATGATGTATTTTATTTAAGGTTTCCAGTGATGTTATAACTTTGGTTAAGCTTGTTAAGTAAAAAGAATTTCTCTATTACTTTCACTGTTGTGCGTAACAGTTTTTATTTTAATTCTCTGTATTTATTCCCTGTTGGCCATTTACATATTGTCAGATTATACATTTCATATTTATAAGATAAAAAAAAACGTTCAAGCATCCTTGGACCTTTTTTTTCTGTGCATTTCCATTGTATACACTTAATTGTGAACTTCAGTTTACAGTACAATTAAACAAATTACTTTCCAAAGTGAAATCTAAACAAACAGTCTGAATTGACCTCAAATATTTTTTGATGTTTAATAGTTACAAATATCAATACAGTGCTGTCCTTACTGATCGATGTGACTTTGTCTCTGTTTAACCACCTGTGAGTGTGACTTTGTTGCTTAGACAAGCACAATTATATATGTTGACACTTATGTGATGTGTTCAACCGTTTCAGTTCCATTACTTACAGTTGCCAAAATAAAGATGCATATGCATTTCTTAAGTAATCTAAAGTAAGTTGTATATTTTTCAATAATTCAGCTTATCCAAGTCAATTTAAATACATTTAAGTAAATGTATTTATTAATATAAAAGATTTAAGTATAGATACTCTGACTGAATTTCTGTTGTTGTTGCTAATTTCCGTAATGAACCCTAATTTTAACTGTCATTATTAATTGGATTTTGTTCAACACAAATGTCTTTTAGCTATTAAGTTAATACCACTTATAATTACTGAGTATTAAAATTAATTGTTGGAAAATATGATAATTATATTTACATTCAGGGCATTTGGCAGATGCCTGCGTTTGAAGCAACGTGCAAAGGTGTGTGATATTAGTGTGATGATTAAAAAGACAGTAGAATGCTTTGGGCCATGCCATGCAAAAGCAAATAGAAAAAGTTCCAAACATAGATATGTACGAACACACACCGATCTGGCATAATATAAAAACCTGCCTGACACTGGGTGTTCCCTTGTGCCACCAAAACAATTCCGATCCCCTAAAGTGTGCTCTCTGAAGTTATATTGTGATATCCAGCACCAATAAATTAGCAGCAGATCCTTTAAGTCCTGTAAGTTGTGAGTAGGGGTCTCTATAGCTCAGACTTGTTTGCCCAGAACATCCCACCGATGCTAGATTAGACTGAGATCCGTGGGAGTTTTGAGCCCATGAGCTCTTGAACTTGAACTCGTTATGTTGCTTAAATAATTTCTGAACTCTAAAATATGTAAATTGGCTTATTTCCTGCATAGGTCTAGATTGTGTTGATTTAAGATGTAAAGAAGAATGTAGTTATTTCTTTCACTCACAAGGCCTTTATTCGATTATCAAGTAATCTAATATTAAAAACACTTCTCACCCAGTCTCTTAAGAATATGTTGGGATTAACTCACAAACTCACATGTGATAAATATGATCTGAAAGTGAAATGTCAGTAATCATTCAGATCTTCTATTATTATTATTAAGACTGCTTAACTCCCAGCATTTAAAACCAATAAAAAAGGTTACTATTTTTAAAACTTTAAAAACACTTTAGGGAACTACATAGACTGCAAAGCAGTTGTGCTTTATTGAAACGTATGATGTATACATACAAAATTTACCATCTACAAACATTGTAGCCATGGTTTGTAATGGCTGTTAAATGGGCTGTATAATGATTTGGGTGTTTCCTGTTTCTTTTTGTTTTTATGTAGTTTACAGAATTAAGTCTTTAGATGTAGCTGTGCTTTATATAAATAAAGTGTGGTTTTGGAGGCTTTGGAAGTGTTTCCTGAACTGAAATCACTTATTAAACAATTACTGGGGTTCCTTTCTATAAGAGCATAGATGTGTTTATTTCTTCAGTGTTTATGCTAATGTAATCAAACTGAGTACAGTTGTTGTCCAAATCAATTATCATTATTATTTGTTATTTCAAAGCACAGTCATTTAAATTGTCTATTTAACATCTGTCAGAATTTACGTAACTATGCAAATGTACTCATAATTGTTGTACATCACAAATGTTTTGGTTTTACGTCTGCATTTAGAAATATAAATGCATATAGAAAGATAGCAAATTATTCCGAAGCAGACGGGTATTGAGTCGTGCCTGAATTAAATGTTTTCATAAAATGGCAAGCCTTAAAATTTAAACAGGCATTATCACTGTTAAAATAGAGCCGTATTAAACAATCTTCAGAGGCTTTATGACTAAGCATTAGTTCATGGGTGGATTGTGATTAACAAGGATAAAGTTTTTTCCAGCTTTTGTATGCGCTTGTATGCTAGTATTCCTAAGTTGTGTAGTTTCTTAATTCCTTTTGTCACGCCTGCCCTTGTTTCTGACTGTGTGGCGTTTCATGTTTTCCGCATGTCCAGTCAGGTTTGATCCAGGTTGTCCTTTTTCACCCATTTCCTAAAAACCTGCCTGTAAGTACACTGGCTTCTAAATTTCCCCTAGGTGTGAATGTGTGTGTTAGTATGCTATGTGTACTTGGTGTTATGCAATGGCCTGGCATTCCACCCACAGTCTCCTTGTATTCTAGGGTGGTCCCATGCTCAGAGTTTCCTGTACAGGCTTTGCATACACCACCCTAATACTTTGCTTTTTTTTGTTGTTTTTTTGTCGGTCTTAAAATGTGAATTTTGTCTTTTAATTAACAGTTTTAGCATTTTCTGTGGACTTTTTTAAAAAGCTGATCCTAAATGAAGTAGATTCTCAACTCCAGGTTAATAGAAATGTAATAAAATTAGATTTGTTTTTGAGTACCCATGACGGGTGTGCGTGCGTGCGTGCGTATATATAATAATTTTTTTTTTAATTGACTGTTTGTTCTAGACAGATGCCAGCACAATTGTTACAACACACTAAATTATTACAGTAGGATAAGTGTATTTATTATTAGTGGGTAGTACATTGACCTGTTTGACTGGTTACAAACAACTGTGGTCCTGACAGCATTGGGCTAAAATCTCGAAATAGAAAAACCTATTACACATTAAAAAATAAATAAAACGTAGTCAGTGTGAACACTGACTTTTTTCTGTTGTGAGAAAGCACAGCACCGAGTAGCACTGTGCCACACCACGTTATTAAGGTCATGTTCGTTTAGCCTTAGACACATTTAATGAATTAACCCGTAATTATTTTTACCACTATGCATATTGAATGTCATATGTTGGAACAGGTACAGCAAATAGAGCCCCACCCATTCTTTAATTGCTGTAATATGCTACCTCTGCTCAATATAATATTTATAATGGTGGGGAGCGGAACAGGAAAAACACAAACGCAATTATGCCTCTTGGGATAAGCAAGTCAAATTGGGTCAGGCTGACTCAGTGTACAGTTTTACAAGCATCAACTTCTAACTAACGCCTTCCATTTCCTTATACACACCGAGTTAATGTCCTCTTGATAGTTTATTTATTTGAGTGGCTCAATTAAAAAATAATTGATACTTGGATGTTATGACCTCTGCTCTAGAAAAAGCTCAGTGTGATGCATTCTCTTCATAATCTTACTGTTTTGTTGGTTGTACTGATCACTGATCCTTCAGTGATTATATTCCATTTAGTGGAGTCATTTTAACGGAATCAGATATGTTAGATGATTAGAGACCATTTATTTTTGTGTTGACATTCTCAATGGGAATCTTTTCCGCAATGTATTAGTACCGCATTAGTGACTATATGATGGTTATTCTGTCTATTTCTCTTTTCCAAATGGAATGTGGTACTTTCATACGGGTATTTCTGGACCTAGTGGTCAACAAATTGTACAGCACCTTTAATTAGGTTGCAAATTGGGCTAATGTGTACTAGTGTAACAATATCTCGTTTTATAGCAAATGGTCACTTTCAAAGCTAAAGTGCGGGCAGTGCTAATTGTAATATACTAATATTATACAATACTTATTGTGAAACGTGTAACAGAGATTTACAGCAACATAGGTGAGATTATCGAGTGGTTACTGACTATACACCACGGTCACCTTACGTTTTTTAGCCCAAAGGCTATGGATATTGTCTAGTTTTTTAAGTTCGTTTTAGGTCTTTTGTGTAGAATTAGAGATGCAATTGGGATAAAAAGTTTGTGGCCCAGCAACCCTTCTTAATGACCGCTTCTATGTTCAGCAACATGCAGTAAAATATAACTGCTGTTTCAAACCCATCTAAAACTGCACAAAAGATAAGAGACTTAATTTTATGTTGGATGACTATACACTTTTTACTTTGTTACATTATTGTAAGTGAAATTCCCAGAGAATCTGAATTATGGTCTGTTGAGTAAATTCCCCAAACCAGCCCAAGTTCAGAGATATCATTTTTATATTTTGATATTTGATGTACATTGAAGATTAAAAACCAACATCTACATGTCGTTAGGGTTTGTATTTTGTGGTGTTTTATTTATTTGTTTAAGCTGCTACTAGTTGATTGGCTGATTAGATAACTGTGTGAATGTACAGGCCTTCCTAATAAAATGCACTGTGGCGATAGGTTGACATTTAATTAGGTATTATCCATTTACTCTTGAAATGTACCAGATAGAAGCTGATTGCAGTGGAGAAATTTTGTGCACACTTAACATCTTGATGACTTACTTATTCATTTATTTGGCCCCAGGAAAATGACTTGCTTTTAGCTTTTCTTTGGGCCACACACCGCTAAGTTTAGCGTTAGCGCTGATTCAACTCATTACCAAGCCCTTCATTACTGGAATTGGATGTGTTTGAGACTAAACAGTAAACTTACTGGTATAATTCTCTCGCTTTTAACTTAAACCTTTGTCTTATGGAGCCATAATACAGACCTTGCACTCATTATATGCAGTGGTGTGGCCACATGGGTGGTATAAGGTGTAAGATATTGGCATTACAGTAAGCTTTGCCACATCAGATTAACCAGACCAGATCACTTCGAGGTCGCTACTTATAATAATGTATAAATATTTCTTGTGTTCATGTTTATTTAAATCTTCGTTGTAGCTTGTAAGTATTGTTGTGACCAAATTCCTTTAGTGTTCAGAACTTCAGAGCCACTAGGGGATTATACAGTAATATTATTACGCAAAGACAAATCAAAGTAAATCGGATATTTAGCTTGACCTGTACATAATTACGTAGCACGTGTCCACTAAGAAGAAAGAGGACAAACATCACTGCAAATCGAGTTACTCAGACTGATGTCCATTACCCTGAACATTTCTATCCTAATGGGAAAAGCTCTTTTCCAAAATATTTCATTCCTGATTCACATGTAGTGATGTAAATTATATAATATAGCCATCACAGTCAGCACAACCTATTTGATGACGTCTTTGACGGCATTCTCATTAAGTGAGAAAATATTATAACCCTTTATATCTTGTTTACTTTAAACATACAGTATTTCTTTCTTTCTGTCTCTATCCGATCATCAGTTGTCCATAGTTACCGAATCCTACATACATTTTCAGGTTGCCATGCTCGTCTTAAGTGACTGCTGGCTTCTTTCTTATTATCAGACTCACGGTATGTTGTGAAATCTTGTATGTTGTTTCTCTCTAAAGAGAATTAATATATTGCTTACAATTCTTTCACTTTATTTTTACGTTATTTGCAATTTTCTCCCTAATAACTGCGTTTTAGTGCTGTTCTTATGAAGCACCTTGAGCCTGGAGGAACATTGTTTCGTTTTACCGTGCACTCTCCTGTATATGGTGAAATGACAATAAAGCCACTTGTACTTTTAAATTTAGATTATTTTTAAAGCTTTTTTCCCATACTTAATAATCAAAATACATGTATGTTGAGCTGAAGTGGATGTATGCACAGGAAGTATATTAAATAACAAAATTCTCATTTCTCTTTACTCAATAGTCATTGATTCATGCCAACTTGTGTAATGAATTGGGTGGTGAGCTTTAGAAGTATAGTGTATAATACCCATCCTTACAAGCACCACCATGCATCAACAGTGGGTAGGTTGTTTTTTTTTTTTTTGCTTTAGCTCTGAATGACGGAGGCTTTGTTGACCTCCAGCCAACTGGATTTTAATGTAATATTGCGTCAAAAGGATTTAACATAGCAATTTGTTCATGCCTGGCTGCTTATGTTAGACATGTTTATGAAGGTGGCACTTATTAAAAGTTTGCAAGCTGTGGTAAACGGCTCAGTTGTTCTAGCTGCTATAAAAGAAGTACCGGTACATGAAAGTATGATGTGATGTATCAGAATGCACCGTACCAAATTTCAAAATATACCCAACGTAATCTAATGCTTATTTGCAAAAACAAATGTGCTAGCAGGCTTGAGGTTTGTAGAACATGACGTTGGACCTGTCTGACGGCATACATCGTTAATCACTCTTTGATGGCCTCCAAATTAAGGCGATGACATGTAACTGACAATTACCCTGTCATTCAGCTCGTTCCAAAAAAAAAATGTCTCTGTTTAACCCTAGAGCGGAGCTATAATTGCTCATTGCCTAAAGGAATCTGAGGTGAGCACTATGGAGGGCAGGAGTTAGCGTCGGCGCCATGTATTCTGTAAGCGCTGATGAGAACATGATAAGACCTGGAGCTGCATCCACACTGCCGAGGGGCAGCCGGGCCATGACACATGAGAGTTTTATTGCTTCTGACACCCATGCTTAGTCAACTGTGCATAGTTCTTTGTGCAAACTGAATTGTTGGTAATGTTTCGAACTAGCTCGGTCTGTTGTTCGGTCGGGTTTAGCTTTTCTGTGATAAGATTACAGCCAAAGGCAGCACTGTTTGGAGTACAATGTTCCTGTGGTGCAATCCAGCCCTAAAAGTGGAGCTGTCTGCTGCTCCGTCTCCTGGGGCTGGAATTGTTTGTAATGGTCTGCTTACAATTCGCTGTAGCCTGACGAACAGAAATTGGCTGTTTTAACGCATCAAGCAGCGTGACTGCTAAGCGCGGTGCCTTTTTTATTTCACAGTTTGGCTCGTACTTTAATAATAAGTGTCGATAAACCCTTTTGGTTTCGTGTCTTACCAAAACCACTTTAGACCCAGCCGTTGTTTTGATCGGACTGTTTTGAAGCTGTTATTGTTTTACAATGTTAGTGTGCATGAGAAATCCTCAGACACATTACACACTGTTCCCACAATAATTTCGAGTGGTAAGGGTGTGGAACTGATCGATTATTAAATGCCTTCATCAATCAATGCTTTTTAGGTCACATTTGTTGCCATACACGTTCAGACCAGATTTCATAACGTTGGCGTTTAAACGAACTACTCGATACAAAAAAGTGGTAGGAAATACAATGTTAACAATTAACGTGAAGGTAATCCATAAGAGCCTACATGTTACTAAGGCCAGTTTTAATGTGAATGTCGGAACATCAACCATGTTTAAACACGAACGGCCAAATGGTTTACGCTGCGCTCCATTTCCTTCGAGCGTTCTGTAAACACTGTAATTGCTTCGATATACTTAGCGATGTGCTTTCATTGTCACATCTTTGAACTGAAATAGGAGTTTGATTTTGTTTACTGTTTCAGGCGTCCATTTGGTTTTTGCCTTTTTAAAGCAGACCCTCCCAAGACCTGACATTTATAGCAAGAGGAACTATATAAACTATCCCCAATAAAATCGGAAGACTTTTGATAAGACTGAAGTGCTATCATTACGGGAGTTTCATTTTACATTACGATTATTAACTTTTTCTATTATTAAGTTTTTCTCTGTTTTAGAAGAGAAAAAGCAGTGTATCTTGCAAAAGGTGATCAATCATTCTTTTCAGAGTAAGTTAATATACTGTGTCAAAGTAAAACTTCAACTAATATTTTCTTTATATATATATATATATATATAATTAGTATGAAAAACAAAATACAAACGATGGCCTATAGATAGACAGGCAGACAGACAGATAGGCCATCGTATGTATGATATTTTTTATACTTTATGTTCAAGGGTTATTGTCATGTGCATAAATGATGTACAGTTATATTACCTCCACAGACACAGTGCAAAAAATGGCATTTGGACTCTTGTGATAAGTTTCTAATTGTAATTGTTGAACAAATACTTAGGACTTTGCAAGATTATTAATGCGCTCCAAGCGAGTAAAAATTCTAGTAAACGGGCTTGTAGGTTATTAGTACAACTTGTTGATACCGCCTAGTAAAGTTCACTTCCAACAATGATAGTACAAAGGTTCTAAGGTGTGACATATAAATCAAACTCCTGTATTTAGCTGTAGGCTATTACCAGTAATGATCAGAACTTAATACAAGACAAAGGTGCGAATTCATAAACGATGACTGACAGTTGGTACAAACCCACAAGAGACTTGCTGCTTTCTAGTGTGTACTAACAGTAACATATCCCACCCGATAACAGTAACATATCCCACCCGCTAACAGTAACAT
>JAOUQX010000009.1:853520-863981 GCA_028566295.1 Liobagrus marginatus | reverse complement strand
TCAATTCAATTCAATTCAATTCAATTCAATAAGCTTTATTAGCATGACCATATGTGTACAGTATTGCTAAAGCATTATAAAGCACATTATAAAACACCTCTGTCTCTCTCTCTCTCTCTCTCTCTCTCTCTCTCTCGCTCTCTCTCTCTCGCTCTCTCTCTCTCTCTCTCTCTCTCTCTCGCTCTTTCGCACACGCTCATCTGTCAGCATAAACCTCCCTAAAGCTACTCAGTGACCTTGACATCCAGTGGTCATGTGCAGAGTCACTTGTACTGTAACAGACTAGTTCTAAATAAAGAACACCTCTTATTCGCCCCTTTGTTATTTCATTACATACTGAAAACATAAAATAAAAAAAATTTAATAAAAAAAAGTACATTCAAATATTATGCTAATTTGAATATGATGAGGAAAGCCACGCAGGAAACATTGTCATTATGCCACACAGTTTGATTGTATTAGACTCATTAATCTTGCTGTAAGAGACTCATCAACAAGAGGTATGAGGGTGTCAATCTTCGATGAGCAAAAATTAAATTTACACCCGGTTGGAGTTTGCGTAACGCTGCGATGACTGTATTCCCCACAGAGCATGTCATAAAATACTAATGAACTTGAGCATGGTAATTATAGAGAGTGTTTCCATTGCTACCTGGGCTTGTAAGTGGGTCTTAGATGCCAAAGACAGCATTGGATTACCATTGACTCACATGCTGTGATATTGGTGTTTCACTCTATGTCTAGTCTTTAATGAGTCACTCAATATGCTGTCCATTGTGTCAGACATGAGAGCTTTCAATCTGAGTCTGACCACTAATGACAGCGTGAAGGGCCCTAGTGCGAACAGTCAAATTTAACACACAGTCACAAAGACTGGCTGTGCAAAAAAAAAATTCTGCCTGGAGTTCCTCCAGTTGGGCTTAAGCTTATTATCTGTGTTTATGTCAGTAGTGGTCTGTCACATGGCGCTGTGGAAACTAATGAAATCGTAAAGGATGCCAAGGCCCAGTTCCTCCTGTCTGCGGTTGCTTCCTGTTCACATCTCATCACACCGAGGACAAGAGAGAGTGTGACATGCAGTCGGCACTTGTTTCTGGGCCCCTTCCCACAGTGAACAGTGTGGCATTGGCAGGGGAAGCTCTTAGGTGAGATTAAGACGAGGCAGGAAAAGACTGGCAACAAAACTAACACAAACTTTTATTCGGCAAAAAGTCAAGGGGAAGATAGTTCTAACACAGTGGGTGCAGAAAGCATGGCTACTTGTTCAGTCCGAGGTTTTTCTACTGACTAAACAGTACTGACGACGATCACAGGACAGGCTGAGATAAAACTACTTCTACACCACAATGAGTAAATTTAAGTAGATTTTCTTAAACTTAATGTCTTTCATTACATACAGCAAAACACTACATATATTGTGATGGCTAAATCACTTCGATTGGTTCAAGTGGTAGTGAATATACACCAAGTTTTCCATTTTCGGCATTAAGATCATGGAGCATACTGATACTGTAGCATTTTAGGATTTAAATTCGAGAAATTCATTTACCTTATTTGGGTATACCATGGTGTTCTTGATGGAAGAACATCAAGTTTCTTACTGACGTTCCATCATGAAATAAACGCCAGTCATACTGAGTTAGTTGGTCCAATGGACATACAATCTTTCAACACTTTGATACTAACACAGCTCTAACATCACATTCTCCTAACCCTAACCCTAACCCTAACCCAAGCAATTAAGGAACTTTTTTTTTTGCAATACAGCAGAATTGCACATAACTCACACTAATTAACATAGCTGTGGTAGTTTGCTACTGACACGATGGTAGAATACACTTTAAGCAGCATAGGCATCTTCTGAACACAGACACAGTAGTGCTCGCACGCACATTCACTGAGGCTTATTCATCATAATTCATGTCCATCTCTGCATTCATATTAAATGACCATCTGTTCTGTTTGTCTTGGTGGTTAGCTATCAGAGTTTGGTAATAGAAACACAAGTTTAGAGGAGAACAGGCATCAACAAAAAGCATACATATTTATTATGACAGTCACGGAACAACCATCTCCTAATTGACCATCTGCCCTGTTGTTTGGCACAAGCCGGGATATTCATCTTATGAATGATAGGAGGTTCGGGGAATAAGTTATGAAAAGTAGGAGATGTATTTTTCTGCATTTAAAGACGATTATATTCATCATATGGATATAGTAGTGTTGGTTGGTTAATTGGTTGGCTGGTTGAAAAATGATCTGAAAGGGCAACACTTTAGTATCCATGTGCTGAACAATTAAACTTATATGGCTGAGAAATGTATTACATCACAAGGTCTTATTGATGATGGAATAATTAAAGTGTGTGGCAAACTTTTAAATGCATGCTGTTGTGCCATATAGACAGCTGCGTTAATTGTCATATTTTAGTCTATCACTGCTGATGTGTTACAGAAAGGAAATACAAAAGGCGATCACAAATGACTCACTGATCACTGATTACACCTTAAATGACTCACAAATGAATTACTGATGGGCTGCATGAGTTCTATTAACATCTGTTGCACTTGAATTAAAAAATATATATATAATTCACCAAAATACATTTGTCAACAACAAATCATTTGATGTGATTCCAGAAAGTGAATCTTTTATGTGATTTTACTAGGGATGTATCGATACCGGTACCAGTATCGGTATCTGGCCCGATGTACTCATACTTGTAAAAATATCCTGATACCAAAAACTATATATATATATATATATATATATATATATATATATACTGTATATATATATACACATATATTTATATAAATAAACAATATATCTCACATGACATAATTTACAATATTTAGCAGACATAAGTGACAGAACTGACATTAAAACACAAGACAGACATCAAATAAGTCTCAGTGGTGTGGAAATATTTCAAAATTAATTACTTTTACTTGTTTAGCGCTTATCCTGTTCAGGGTCGTGGGGGCGCTGGAGTCTATCCCAGCTAATTTAGGGTGTGAGGTGGGGTACAACCTGTACAATAATCAGTTAATCTGATTATCAGGACTAACACTTAGAGACAGACAACCATTCACACAAACACACACATTCACACCTATGGACAATTTAGAGTAGCCAATTCACCTATGGTCAATCGCATGTGTTTGGAGGTGGGAGGAAACAAGAGTACCCAGGGAAACCCACGCAAGCACAGAGAGAACATGCAAACTCCACACAGAAACACCCTGGTCAGGAATCGGACCCATGACCTTCTTGCTGTGAGGCAAGAATGCTAACCACTCGTCCACTCTGCCACTATTCATTATTCTCAATGTGTTGTGCTTGGAAAATTGCTACAGCCGCAAAAAGTATATACAGTATATAAATAAAATACAGGTACAGGCATCGGTATCGGTAAGAAAAAAACTGGTACTCATACTCGATCCTTGAAAACTGGTATCGGTGAATCCCTAGTTTTTACCATTGAAAAACCTGTTAGCCCATTTAGACCAGCCACCATTGCTTTCTAGTAAAAATTTGTAGCGTCGTGGTTCAACGTAAGGACTGAAATTGAGCTCCAGAGAGAAAAGCACTATAGAAAAAATATCCTATTGTATTATGTGGCTGAATACTTTCAGTTTTAATATAATCCATTTCATTTAATATTAAATATAATTTAAATATCGGTTTACATAGAGCACGTTCATTATGCAGCTTTCAGTCCCACTTAAACTCCTTTCAACATAAATTGTGGAATGGATTTATTGTCCATGGTCTGTCTGTAAGTAAAACATATTCCCAAAGAAGGAAATAAAAATTGTCCTTGTCCTTTAAAGTTCGACGATTTGCTTATGCCTGAAATAGTCCATAGCTGCAGGATTTCAAGGCAGTCAATCTTTGGAGTCAGGAGCACTGCCTGTCATAAAGATTATCTCCTTAACAAAAACATCAGAACTGGTGCCGAACACAGCAGGAGGGCTTTCTTCTCAGAGCCTTAATCCCAAATCCCTTCACTCCTCTTGTACTGATTATTGTTCTGGCACTGGGGAATGTGTAAGAGGCTGCATTTTAGAGCGTTTTTCTCACATAAAAGTACCGTCTGACCCCATGGAGGAAGGGCATATCCTGCAGGAGGGTCATTTTTTATTTTTGTTTAGGCTATGTGTCTCGATGACATTGTGACCTGGACAAAGCCTATGGCAGCCTAATAGAATGGAAAAAGCTCTGCGGAAATCTGCGTTGAAGGCATATATAATGGGGTTAAGAGAAGAGTTTGCCCATCCAAACCATACAAAGATGTCGAAGGTGGTGGGACTGATACAGGGAAGGTTACGTTCGCAAAACGGCACCATGCAGTTAAGGACAAAAAATGGCAACCAGCAACACACAAATACTCCCATTATCACGGACAGAGTCTTTAGCACCTTGGTCTCCCTTTTGAAAGACATCTTAAAGGAGCTTTCGGGGTCCATAGTGCAGTTGCTGCTCATGCTGTTGTGCCGGAACTTGGCACTCTCCGCAGCCCTTTCCAGTGCAGAGATCCTCTTAATCTGCTTCTGGGCTATTCTGTAAATCTGTGTATAGGTCACAATCATGATGGCCACTGGGATGTAAAAGCTGATCAGGGAGGAGGAAATGGCATACGTTCGATTGAGACTAGAGTCACAGTTGTCCATTAAAGGTGCCCCATGGGAAGTGTTCTGCAGTTGGAAGCTGGCTGGCTGAGCCTTGTGCCAGTTCAGCTGCACCGGAATAAAAGAGATGAGCACAGACAGCATCCAAGCTGCGCTAATCATCACAAATGCCACCTTGGGAGTCATCTTTCTCTCATAGCGGAATGGGCTGGAAATGGCCCAGTACCGGTCCACACTGATAACACAAAGGTTGAGGATAGATGCTGTTGAGCACATGATATCGAAAGCCACCCAGATGTCACAGAATGATCCAAAAGGCCAAAAGCCAACAATTTCTGTTACAGCCTTCCAAGGCATGACCAAGATGGCGACCAATAGATCAGACACAGCCAGTGAGATGACAAAGAAGTTGGTGACTTTGGAGCGGAGATGGCGAAATTTGGTGACTGCTGCACAAACTAGCATGTTTCCCAGAAGGGTGGAAAGAATGAGGAGAGACAGGAAACAGCCTGTGAGAACCCTTGTGGATTGGTCACTTTCCAACAAACCGCTGTCAATCACTGTTAAATTTAAATCCATCACTGCCAGTTTTTTCCTTCCAGAATTGACTGCATCATAAGAGGGAACCCATTAAAAAACTGCTATCAGATCTTGCCGCATCCACTATTTTCCTGCTCAGTACTTGAGGTTAGGTTTAGTATTCCCGTCGCCAAAACATGATGCATTCATTTCCCACGATGTTGTTTGAAGACATGTTGTGACGTCAGTTGGTTGCTTCGCGCGCGCCAAATGATGTTCTTACGTCATCGTGTGTAAATTCATTTCCTACTAACAAATAAACAATCTTCTACCTAAAACATATAAATTCTTAATTTTTTAATTCTTAAATTTTTAATTTTCTTAACGGATTAGGTACTTAAGTACCTAAACCGTATTATTATTATTATTTTTATTATTATGATGATGATGATGATGATGATGATACTCACCCTAAATTTTAACTCCTGCTTTCCATGCAATGAAACATTCTGCTTTCGAGTAAAGCCATTCAGCGTCATCCAAAGCGCGCGGTTGCGTTTCATTCATAAAGATAAATTAAAAGAAGTTAAGAATACCCTTGTTATTTGCATTATTCCCACATTATATTATATGCATGTTGCAGGAAAAAACTGTATTTCCAAGATCCGAGCATACTCTCTTTAAGAAAAAACAAACAAACACATTTTTCCTGCATGTTCTTCCATCTGCTTATTCCTTTCTTCCCGTTCCATGCAGCTCATATAAGAAATAACTTAGAGCACGCGGTTCTTTTAAGCGCGCTCGTTTTTAACTCCACGGTTCTTGCACAAATTGCAGGAAAAAAAGGTACGGAAAAATGGTCCTCAGCTTGGATAAATATCCATGCAAGAAGAAAAATATTTTTTCAAATAAATTACCCGATACACGAGTGGTTTCCGCTGTGCCCATCTCGATGTGAGTTAACCCGACCGGGGCTGAGTGGCGCGCGAGCCCCGTGCCGCGCTCGCGCGCTGACGTCGAGTGTGTGAAGGCACTGTTCCTTTAGATGCACGCACTCAAAGCTTCAGGCTTCATCCAACAGCAACTAAAACCCCTAAGGACATCCTCCACTGTCCCGGATTCCTTCAGCTTTAAATTCATTAAAAAAAATGTAAAAAAAAAAAAAAAAAATCATCAAAAGATCATTGTGCAGAGCGGTTAGCACTCCTGCCTCACGTCAAGAAGGTCTTCGGTTTGATTCCCACCCAGGGTGTTTCTGTATGGTGTTTGCATGTTCTCCCCATGCTTGCGTGGGTTCCCCCAGGGTACTCTGGTTTCCTCCTGCCTCCAAACACATGTGATTGGGCATGGGCGAATTGTTCATAGGAGTGAATGTGTGCGTGCGTGAACGATTGTCTGTCTCTAAGTGTTAACCATGCGATTAACTGCCGATTGTCCAGGATGTACCCCGCTTAACGCCCTAAGTTAGCTGGCATAAGATCCACCGCCCCAACGACCCTGAACAGGATAAGCGCTAGATAATGGATGGATGGGATGGAGATCATTGTACATGCGCGTATTACCAATAGCCTAACGTTTATTATTGTGCTTATTAGTAGTAATCATTAATAATCCGCACTATAAGTGTTTAATACAACACTGAATGTAAACAACAGAAAAACCTCAATTAGTCTTAAGTAAAGACAATGCCTTTTAATTTTTACAGTGTTTAATTTTTTTAATGCCATATGTCTTTATTGAACACTATTTCAGTCCTTGGTAAATACCGTACAACACTGAACACTAAAGACTAAAACAGCAACGTATTACAAAAGCATTGGCACCAAGTCGGCTTATCGTTATTACATTACATTCTTGTATATTTTTTCACATAACCTTATGCAGAATTGGCTTTTATTTAGAATTTTTAATTTTGGAAGCAAAATCCTTGCTAACTTTACATCCATCTTAAATAAATACATACTGGAGTTTCTAGCTTTGTGACATGTATCATTAGCCCCTGAGAACAATGTAGGTGGATTGGCAATTTAAGTAGTCTTTTTGACCCACAATTACCAAATAAGTAACAGGCGACCAGGTTTTAATTATGTTGATCAATCAAATATTAAGTTGAGCTAAGGTTAGGGTTTGTGGCCAAGAATTTAATTTCTTGTTTTAGAACCGAACAGAAGCTCTTTATGGACTCCATCAACATATTCTGCTTCTAGTAAGAGCAGTGTTTTAAAGCAAAAAAAAAAAAAAAGATTACATTTACAGCATATGTCAGACGCTCTTATCCAGTTGAGAGTTAAGGGCCTTGTTCAGAAAACGTAGATGTGATGGTCAAGTGTCCTTGATCTTTTGTTCATACGGTGTATAAGGTGAATATTATTTGACTGACATGTAAAAAAAATAAAATAAATAAAATAATGATGGTGCTTCTCAGTAAGTTACAGGATTTCTCGATTTACATTTATAGCATTTAGCAGACGCCCTTATCCAGAGCGACATATTATTATTATTATTATTATTATTTTTTTTTTTTATCCAACCAAGCAGCTAAGGATTAAGGGCCTTGTTCAGGGGCACAGCAGTGACAGCTTGGCAGGGCTGGGAATCGAACCCCCTTTGGATCAGAAGTCCAACACCTTAACTTAAACACCCTAAATTTAGAACAAATAATAAATAATTTTGTTGTGGGAATAAGTGCTTATTTAAGTGATGTTTAATTTTGTTCAAGGTCTCAGGTATGCTAGGCACATCTAGTTAACTTATTAGCTTTTTATGCACCGTTGTCGTGTGGCAGCACAAAAAACGGCTTCCAAACCCTAAACCATTTGCCCAGCACTATGACTTCATATTCTCATATACTCATATGAATATAGATGAGCCATTAATCCTGATTCTCTACACTTCGAGTACAACACAAACAGAACGTATCACTATAAAAGACCTGTAAAGTGCAATAATCTCTCAGGAACCTTTTCTGAGGAAGGCAAAGGCATCAGCTGTTGGGCCAGTTCAGCATTGCGATCATTTTTAACGCATACTGACTTCATCCACCCACATGTAATACACGCAGTCATATCAGGACACAGACAGGATGTTATAACGTCAGGTTTTTGGACTGATTACTCAAATTACCTAAATTCAATGTACGTCTGCAAGTCTGCCTATGAATTGGAAAAGTAGGCATATGTGACATCACACTGTACAAGCATGGTCAGTTTTAAGATGATTAAACTGCATTGATGTTACTTTGTATGGACTCTTTAACTTAAAAAAAAAAAAGATTATTATTACTTCCAGTCGCATTGAAAGTGGACGGATTTAATAGTCTAATATAGTCATTACCGTCCTGTACATCATTGATCAGCAGCAATGCAGTACATCCCCCTATTTACAGCAAACCTCCGGTCAGTCATCAAAGCATTTCACTGTCTGTTGTACTATGTATGATGTACATGTGACAATTAAATTTTGAACTTGAACTTGAACATCGTCTCAATCATGCTGACTTATAGTTATGCTAAATAGCTACACTGTATGGACAAAGTCTTTGTATGTTGTAGAGTTCTATTATTCCTTCATTGGAACTAAGAGGCCGAAACACTGTTCCAGCATGACAATGCCGCTGTGCACAAAGCCCATGAACTCCATGAGAACATGATGTGTTATAGTTGATGTCGAAGAACTCCAGTGTCCTCTGGCACAGAGGCATGACCTTAACGCCACTGAAAACATTTGAAAAATTAAAGAAAGTTAGTTAGCTGACATTGAGCCACTCTTCCAATAAGAATAACACATTTTGCTTGTAATACAGTTTACATTTACACCATTTGGCAGACTCTGTTATCCAGACCGACTTGCAACCAAGCAGTTGATGGTTAAGGGCCTTGCTCAGGGACCCAGCAGTGGTAGTTTGTTACTGCTAGGAATCGAACCCCTGTCTTCGGATTAGCAGTCCAACAATAACCACTGAGCTAACGCTTCCAATAATAAACACACCTGTATCCTTTGCTATGCCATGCATGCATTGAGTTAATTGAGGTATACGTAGAATCCATGTTGGGGTGAATTGCTTAGTTAATTGTTATTGTATGACTCTCCCATTGATATACTGTACCTCTAAACATTTGTAGTTATATCTCTTAAGAGAACTTTTTTGTGCCTTTTGTGTAGATACATGCCTTTGAGGTACAGCAAGTGAATTACAAGGCGTAGGTTTTAATGCTGACTTATTCTTTCATACAAAATCACCCAGCAAACTACATATGTGATGCAGAGGAGGATGTGGAGGCAGCCAGGTATGAGAAACCGAAATGAGTAGGCCTGCATGCAGATGCACACGCAAACAATAGGTTAATAAGTTCCTTTTTAAAAAAGTTTTTTTTTTCAAAAACAGGAATTTAGCTGTCTTTGAATCAGTACATTGTTTGAGTGCAGGGGCAAACTCGTAGCTGGGTGGGGATTTTGGCTTTGAACATCCCCTGAAATAGTTTATGACTTTTTCAAATGCTTATACGTGGGTGCAGGACACTGTCACGGACATGAACTGTGGCTTGGTCGGCCACCAGATGGACGCACGCACACACCTGATTGCACACACCTGCATACCCTTAGCTTAATCACGGCACGGGAGTTATAAGCCGGCACTGCTGCTTCTACCGTTGTCGGTCTTTTTTGGCTCACTGGGCACACATCTACGTACCACATCTTGAGTGTGTTATTGTGTACATTTAAATAAAGGAAAGAGGAAATGTTCTCCACTGCGCATGTGTTTGCTTCCCGCAAACTCACACAGAGCACCTAACCATATACTGAATCAGATAACGTTGTTGTTATATAGCTGAGATACAGTGATTTTTTTTTTTTAAAAAAGGTTAACAATTTAATGTTTGGAATTTTTTTCATGGTTATATTATAATTAATGCTTTAGGAATCAAACCAGGTTTTATTTGCTACCAGCTGCTCTACATGATTAATCTATCAAAATAATGCATTTGTTCCATTTCTGTCCGGAAACTATTGATGAGCTAGTTATGTTTTAAGTTCCGAGGGCCGTCCAAGCGAGATCAGGTGATGCAGTGGTTAGCACACCTGCCTCACAGCAAGAAGGTCATGGGAGCATGGGTTTGATTCCTGCCCAGCGCCTTTCTGTGTAGAGTTTGCATGTTCTCTCCGTACTTACGCGGGTTTTCCCCATGTAATCCGGTTTCCTCCCGCCTCCAAACACATGTGATTGTACATAAGTGAATGTGTTACTCTAAATTGTCCATAGGAGTGAATGTGTGTGTGAATGGTTGTCTGTCTCTAAGTGTTAGTCCTG
>JAOUQX010000009.1:797470-808852 GCA_028566295.1 Liobagrus marginatus | reverse complement strand
ATTTCACTGTATGTTGTACCACGTATAATGTACATGTGTCCAATAAACTTTGAACTTGAACTTTATCCTATTCTAAGTATTATTCGAGATAATACAGAATAAAAAAAGCTCTTAGCCAACATAGAACATCAAAAACATCCACACTTTTATATGTAAAATAATTATTCATCATTTTATCCACAAGAGCAGGGATGGACAAAAGCAATGTTCCTCAAGGTCCACTGTCCCGCTTGTTTTCTAACTATCCCTGTCATGCCCACTGCTGATTACCTGGATCACTTGTGTTCAGTTACCCAGAAACTGGGCATACCAATTCACTTGGTCTCTCACCACTCCACCCTCATCTGAAATGGTATCTTCCAGCTTCTCATTGACTGAACACACCAGATCCGGGTCATCAGCAGTGTAAGGGTAGAAGTTGGGTGGAAAATAAGTAGAACCGTAGCCATCGAAAAACCCACTCCAGCTCAAGAGATATTGTTTAGTTACATAAAAAACACTTTGCATATAAGCGGCAGCTCTGATTCAGCCATGGAACAACCCAGAGGTGTAAACTGACGTCAGGGTTTAAACCAGTGTTTGAGTCATGGGTATATTTTTTTCTTCTGACTCAGACCTAAGCCACAAATTTTCGCACCCTGGCTCTACCGTGATGTCTGCTGTGTTTCTGATGCAAGCAGGAGCTAATCTGATAGCTAGTGCCTTTCACAAGATCTTGCATTATTTCACTGTGTGCCACTGTTCGTGTAATTTACAAGCGGTTACTACAGTAATGCTTTACGACGTGAAATAGCTTCTAGATGAAAAAGTGTAAAGGTTCAACGGAGCCGAAGTAATCTCGGTGGAAGTTGGTGCTTCTGATGTTGGAAAGAAGGGAATTTGACTTCCTTTAAAAGGGTCATTGTTAGACAGTATGAGTGGATTCTTAATTCTTTAAATGTTAATGGCACGGTTCCTATCAGCATTATTATATGTACTAAATAATGTGCTTTAGAAGAACAACACAATATTAATTATTAATAATAATTCATTATTATTGCCATCGGTCATTTAATGCAACCCTGAACAAAAATGCAGTGAAATAGTAACAGCGCTGAAAAACGGGTATGCGTTAAGGTTGAGTTTTGAAGAGTCTTCGTGACTCGATCGATCGACGATTTCACAGCTTAGTGGTGCAGAAATGAAGCTCTGTCACCGTGTTCATGTGGGAATCTTATGTGGAGACCAGGACCAGGGCCGTGGAATGCTCTCTCGTTTTCGCTCTATGTAAGAGCTGAAGGAGAATTTGCATTACAGGAGGCGTGTGTAGCCTTCAGCCTCCTACACGGGGAGAGCTGACATGTGTTACGGAGAGTCGGGAGGTAGGTGAGAAGAGGACTAAAATAGGAAATACTGTAGTCGAGCAAACAGAGATAAATTTGGGCGCTTAAAAACACGGTAGCAGTGAGAGATAACTATAAGTACATTATTATTATTAGGGGGTCAAGCTCCGCAGGGGCTGACCCCTATTGTAATTGTACGCGAAGTTATGTAATACATTTTTTTTTTCCGACTGAATGGGGGTCTATGGCAGCGTCCATTTTGTCTAAGTCAAAAGTTATGAAATTTGGCATGCCAAGAGAACACAATATGATATCATACCATGCCGACTTTGAGGTTTCTAGGACAAACGAGTCAAAAGTTATTTAATATAAAAGATTGGAAATATTGAAATAAAATACGTCACTATTTAAGCTGCTATCAATATGCGCAGTATTGAGATCGCTTTTGCAGGAGCGCTCGTTCTCGTTCGATTCGAATCGGACTCCTGCAGCTCGTGTTGGATGCAGGGTTGCCAAGTCAATGTTTTTAACATGGAGTTTGGACGCTTTTAAACTGTTGTCATGGGTTGATTTAAATATTGAATAAATGACCTCATACCGACGGCATTTACAGCAAATTTATTGGCAGTTTAACAATTCTAACCATAATGATTAACGGATCCGTACCAAATTTTTTTGCTTTTGTTTTTAATCGATCCGTTTTTGCATGATTCCGGACCAAATTCTGACCGGACCAAACCTAATTTTTAGAAAGTTAACCCAAACCGAATTAAAAAAAAAAATCCATTCCACACACCTGCATTAAAACGGTTCTAAATCATATTGTTCAGGTGCATTTGACAATATTGGAAAGCAAACATTAATAGGTTTTTTTTTCACCAGAGATATAAACATTTCTGGTCCAAATGGTGCCAAAAAATGGTAATAAAAACAAACGACTCTTTTTATAACAATTTTTAAAAATCCAGCGTAGTAACAGGAGAACGGACCTACATTGGCATGTTTCAAAGAGGGATGAAAATAAACACAATTCAGCCGTCACACAAGTCAAAGTTGGAGGTGGGGTGTGTACGTATTTCAATGTGATGAGCTCTTTAAGTGCGTAATAACCTATTAATGCACGAGATGAAGGAAGGATGGAGGGAGGGAAGGAAAGCACAAACACGTAAGAGGAGGGAGTTACTGCTCAGGCGGGAGAAATGAGCCTTTCAACCAGATAAGAAGGGGGTGTTGCGTAACCACATGAGTCATGAGATTACAAAGTAGCAATAGAGAAAAGAGGCTCTATATATACACTGTATATATATATAGAAATAAATAACAAACGGTGCAATATATCATATCGTATAATAGAATATTTTTTTACGCATGCCGTTAAAAATAATTGAATAGTGAAAGCATGGCTTTAAACCCGGTTCCCAAGCAGTGCTATTGATGATTCATAGCTTATCTTTAATGCGAGTTAAACGGCCACTATACACACCATTACTGTTTAAAGCACCATTACTCTTTAAAACATCTGGATTTTAATACAGCAAACATTTTAGTCCATAAAACTACAGCTGTATTCTCCATGCTGTAGAAAATGATCTACTTAATGTGATCTGGAGCATAAAATAGAGATCCCTGGACTTTTAACAAATAAGTCACTACTCCGGATAACAATTGGCGCTGTGTAGCAATATATAAACATGAGCTCTGTTGATGCTGTAGTGTAGAATCAAGAGGAAGCTCTACCGTGCCAAAATACATTAGCGTAAAACATTTAACCGTTCATTTTAGCACTAACCAAAACAAACAGGTGGTGTACGCCTACTCCACACACACACACACCCACTCGCTCACACACTGTTGCCTCACCTTTGACTGGCTTCTCCCGGTGCTCCCAGACCGCAGTCTTGAGATGGTGGAGCTTCGGCTGGGTTTTAGAGGAGCGCTGGGAGCAGTTAAGCTCTGGGTCTGACCGTGATTTAGAGTGTTCAGGACGCTGACATCGGGAGGCCTGGTCGCACTCGCATGCGTCCTGGTGAGTCGTCTGGGGCTGCCTGCATCTAGACTCAACCTCCTTCTGCTCCCTCTCGTGTTCCGCGGGTATAATTCTGCCAAATTACTCGCCTTCGCACTTGCCAGGAGTTTGAACGCAGTCGAATTTGGCTTGAGGAGGGGGGAGAAAAAAAAAAGGCAGGAATTTTAAAAGCAGGCGGAGAGACAGAGAGAGAGAGAGAGAGAGAGAGAGAGATAGAATATGGAAATGACTGTGCTGAGATACAGTGCTGAGCCTCTGCCCAGGCTATTTCACTTGCTAAATCTTTATCTAGCATAAAGTTTGCTTTCAATAAGTAAGAGGACAGCACAAAGCCATTAGTCACGTCTGGGTGAGTGCCCTGCGCTTTCTGGTCTACCCTGCTGAGTGCTCCTGTGAGTTTTGGGAGAAAGAGGATGACTGAGTGAGAGAGCTAGAGAGAGAGAGAGAGAGAGAGAGAGAGAGACAGAGAGATGCACTAGCACTACGCAGCTACGATTAATGTTTCCCTCTCCCCTACAATGATGTGATGTGCCGTTATGCCACCAAAGTAAAGTAAAGCAAGCATTACTGTGCCTTCACGGCTGGCTGGCCAGCGCCGAGACGAAGTTGACCAGGAGGACAGAGTGTGAGGAGAATAAAGTGGGTTAAGGTGTTGTTGGACGGCTGGTTGGAAGATCATTGTGTCAAATCCCAGCGCCACCAAGTTACCACTGCTGGGCCCCTGAGAAAGGCCCTCAACCCTCAACTGCTCAGTTGATATAAATATAAGTCGCTCTGGATAAGAGCGTCTGGAAATTGCGGAAATTGAAATGCAAATTTGACTAACAGGACGTAATTGATATAAACCCCGTAAAAATGAAGGTAAAAGTGCAGAATAAAGCATAAACCATATAAAGGTCACCTCTTAATAAATATATTCCTCTTCTATTAATAAAGAGCTGTTAAAAGTGAAAGAGTATTCTTTAACTTTAACTGTGTCAAATCCTGCCTTCAATTCAACTGACAGTGGCACTTTGTTATGAGGCAGAATTGGGCAGTGCCTTTTTACGGGTGGGGCAAAGCAAATGACCAGGCCTAAAAAAAAACAACAACAGCAACAACGATATGCTGCAGGGCTATACTGTATATCACAAAACTCTACTGTAATATGATCTAGAAACAGCTCAGAAAGGGCAAAGTGCATTTCTCATAACCCGATGTCTAGTTCTCATAGGGTGCATCCGAAATCAAATACTTATGCACTATTGTATGCTATTCTGTGAGTGAGTAGTGTGTAGACACAGGACGCAGAGCACCTTAAGTCCCTGGATGATCCACTTTTTCGGCTGAACGAGCAGACTGGAATGTCAGACACTTCATGCCCTTAACACAGCTTACGTTCTACTAAAGGTAGTGGCGTCGTCTTACACGTGTTTGAAGTCAGTAGCCGTCAGCTCTGAAATGACTTGCGCATCCGGTTAGTACAAAATTTAAGATGTTTACTCTGCTTTTAAAATGTATACGCTGGTGTAAGAATTTTAGCAGGTCTCTAAGTTGTGTTCTGCACGTTGACATGATCACTCCTGAGCTGGACTGAGATGCAGCTGGAGATATCAGTAGGCACTGACTCACTTTACCTGCGATGCAGAGATTTAATAAAATGCGTGAAATGTTGGATTGTGTTTAATCACCAACGTACATCTTGGCCCTGAAAAACGAAACAATGATGAGTTTAGAATTGTTAATAACTTATTAAAATAATAAAATATTTGAATAGAGATCCCTGGACTTTTAACAAATAAGTCACTACTCCGGATAACAATTGGCATCGTGTAGCAATATATAAACATGAGCTCTGTTGATGCTGTAGTGTAGAATCAAAGGGAAGTTCTACCGTGCCGAAATATATTAGCGTAAAACATTTAACCGTTCATTTTAGCACTAACCAATGAAAAAAGTAGGTTGGTAGGATTTTTCTCTTTTGCAGACTTTGTTTACAAAGATGATTATTCATTCATTTACATCTACAGGATTTAGCAGACGCTCTTATTCAGAGCAACTTACAATGAGCAGTTGACGGTTAGGGGCCTTGCCCAGGGGCCCAGCGGTGGTAGCTTGGGAATGCTGGGAATTGAATCCTGGTCTTTGGATCAGCAGGCCAACACTTTGACCACTGAAGCTACCACTTCCCCCTGTGATTCACCTACCATTCCAGCCACCATTCATTCATTGATTGTTTGGCACTTATCCTGTTCAGGGCCGTGGGAGTTTATACCAGCTAACTTAGGGTGTGAGGTGGGGTACACCCTGGACAATCGCTAGTTAAACGCAGGGCTAACACTTTGAGACACTTTAAGACCCTGGGCAGGAATCGAACCCATGACGTTCTTGCTGTGATGCAGGCGTGCGAACCCCTCTGCCACCACGCTGCACAAAAATGATTAAGAAGTGCTGAATACTGTACACTCAAGCTCGCACAAACAGTGGCGATGTGAGAGAGTCAGGGAGTCATTTGTACAGCTTGAAGAGCTGGAGCAAGGAGGAAAAAGTTTCCAAAATATATCCTCACAACAAAGTTCAAAGTTCGAACTTTGTTGAGCACCTCAACAGCTTTTCAAATGCTTCACATTAAACAATAGTGTTGAATGTTCCTACATCCCTGTGGCTAATAGCTAAGGTATGACGGGTGTGTCTCAGAAAGCTCTCTAGCTTCCTAGATTATGAATCAGTATATAGTGTAGACATGATTTGATTTGCGGCACTGGGACACAATGGGACACAGATGACTCATTCACAAACAGCATTTCAATTTCCTCATCAGCCACCGTAAAAACAAGTTTAATATGTCAGGTTATGTGAGATTACACTCATTTCAACGATGAAGCAATCATAGGCTAGATACTGGATTTCAAAATGTTATTAAACAGCTGATTTAAACAAACCGTATCTATACGATGCCAAAGTACAAAACCTCTAATGTAAGTAATCCTTCAAGAGCTACAACATTATAACAAGCTATGTACAGTTGGCCGAGAGTTTGTCTACCATTTTTTCTTCAAAAAATATGTAAATATTTGAAAATAAATGTATTTTTATTTTATCATTTTAAAATATGTCAAATAAATGTATTTACAATAGGGTCATATAGAAAGCATTCACTTAGTGGTATGATGCGACCCAACAATGCACTTTCCTATTCAATTAAGGATTCTACAATTGAGAGGGACAACCCTTAAAATGTCTAATGTCGTCAGTGCCCTGACTGCTTAACTAAGGAGCTGACCAAGACACGCCCGATGACTGCGGCACGATGAAAAATTGCAACCTTGATGTTTTAGTGACGCCGTCTGAGGACCGAAAGAGTCGAATAAACATGATTGATCCACTTTTAAAAACACAAGACGAAATGAGAGAAGTGCTGGTTACTGTATAAAGTGTGTGTTTTTTTTTTTTTTACTGAATCGGTTCAACAACATTCACGCGTAATGTGGACAGAGAAAGTTCTATCAATGTTACTATACATTTGTGAGATAATATTTAACCGGTAACTTCTGTTCTGTTATTACCTGGGTTATACTATACTCTGTATAATTTTGTGTTTCTGGGTGGTTATTGACGAGACGATTACTCAGCTTGCCAGTCATTCGAGGTTTTGAGCAATTGATTTCTTTCTAATTTTACCATCCCCATAAGAGCTTCCTTTACCGGCATCATCACTTCTTTGTTTCGTTTGTGGACGGATAACAATAACAGACTCCAGTACTTAAGGGCACATTTAGAATCAAGTCTATACCTAATGCAGCAACAACACATAGCTGGCCACATAAACAAAGCTGACAACTTATTTAATTGTGAGCCTTGACTCCTGGCTGGCTCGCCTTCATCCAGCTGGAACAAGGAAGTATTCCAGGAGCCTTCTCCTTTTATAATATCCTCAAAAAACTCTAAACTATGCATTTTTCATGGGTTGTGGCTTTAAAGGGAAAACTGTACATGTTTAGGTTTTACAGCTAGCTGAAATATACCAGCCGAACACAGTTATTACACCTTTACATATTAAAAAATTATCATTACCCATGCAAAGCCACTTTTGAATATGCCAACACCAGTGGGTATTTCTCAAATTCACAAACTTGAAATAATCTCACCTCTGTGAACTGCAAAGGGAAGATGCCGACCTTGTCTCCCAGCATTCCTTGACCCCAGTTCTCATCCACTCGCTTAATCACAGTGATGACATCTCCCTGAAATGCAAACAGGGTTAAAGACACACTGAGACAGCGTGAGACCACCAGTAATGCCTGTAGAGATGCAGGAGTATACCTAAACAGATTTACTTAGCTGTAATTACTCTGAGCTGTACACATGATGCGCTTTTTTTTTGTCTACAGACCCAAAACATCTTTTCAAAGCCCATTTGACCCATCTGGTCATAGGTAAAAACACACTAGGAAGCACTTTAATGAACTCCACAGACTAACAGATGTTACATAACATCCCCTAAAACAGCCCCAGGGTGTGTGACAGTAGGGAAAATATGGCTAAATCCCATTACTGTCAAAACCAGACTCATTTATAAGGCACAAGTCAGCGGTGTACAAGAAAGCATCATGCATTATTACCGAGGTGATTTAATAAGCTTGTGTCCAATAATAACTTCTAACCATACCTCTGTAAATCTAATACATCCACACACACACACACACACCCAAACACACACACACACACCAAAAATTAGCTTTCGATCGCTCACCGAAAACGAGATCACGGTTTTTATTTGGAGGAAATAAATACACCCACTACAGCAGTGCAGGGTTATTTGGTAGCAGGGGTAGAGGGCATACTGAGAACTGATACTTATGTGAAAGTAAAGATCAGGTATCAAATTCTTGTGAAAAGTGTACAAAATGTATTCCAGTTTAGCAAAGTAAACATAAAACCTTTGAACTAATGAAATTAGTTATGTCATGCTTTCTTATAAAAAAGTCAATAGTATTATATAAAAAGATGCATTTTACCATTAGCTAGAATCTGATTTGCTGCCTATTCAGTTAATGTTAGCTACCAACACTGATGCTAGTCTAAATTGGCATTAGCAGAGAAAAACTAGGGTGTTTGACAAAGAATTTTCCTCAACATCCAATCAATTAATTTTCAGTACTGCTTATCCTTCACAGAACTGACTTCCTGGATGGGATGCGAACCCATCGCAAGGCACAATCTCACACACTGGACTAAGCAAAACAACAACAACAACAACAACAACAACAAAGTACTTGGGGAAACTGAAGTACACCTGCAAATGCATACTCCACACATACACAGACACAGACAGACACACACACACACACACACACGCGCGCACACAGGGCAGAAGCAAAAATAAATCCATCAACAATAGCAAGCTTTCATAGCAATATTGGTCAGAGCTCACAGATCTGAAGTGTTCGGAAGTTCTCTGCGTGCTAAGAAAACCCTCTCACACTTATAAACCCGCTCTACGAACATGCAAACTCCACACACACAGAGTTGAGGTGGAAAACAAATCCTTAACCCTTCACGTGTGAGACAAACATTCAAGAACTCTCAATACTTAACTATGAATTAATCGGACATTTGTCACCAGTGTTCGATTCTGTATAGAAAATCTTGCACACAGACCTTCATGAAGGACAGACAGTCCTTTTGGTCATCCGGATCCAGCCTGTTCAGGTCAAAGTCATAGAGAGCACGGCACAGAGGCGCCGACTGCATTTGCACACTTAAGATCTGCACCATGCTGGTGGGTATGAGCCCGGTGTTCCCTTTAATGTCGCCGTAGTACCAATGGTCATCCACTCTCCAGCACAGGCCGACCGTGTCCCCGGATTTCATGGCGAGCTCTCCAGGTCCATTGCATTGGTAATCGTACAAGGCTTTAGCCAGCACCTGGAAAAACAAACACAGATAAGAACAGATACGTTGTGTGTAATGAATGAAGGTCAAGAAAAACACAACGCTGCATATTATGAAAAAGCAAAACATTATCAAACTTTCTGCATAACTCATACTAATACCAAAGTTCACTGACCGACTGGCATTATGTCATAGTTATTGACTACATGTTTCTCATATGTTCGTGTATTTTAACATACATTTTTAAGGTTTTAAGGCATTTGCTTTTGTTTTAGCACCGATTTCACTACTGTGAAATAGTTTTGGATTCAAAAACTTGATAGGCTTATAATATCCAGTGTGCAAAGGTTGGTTCATGTGTACTTACTTCCTGAATTTCCTGATTGTGATTTGAAAATTAGGGAACACTCTCAAAGCATTTCATTATATTTGCATCATGCGCTACGAATATTAATGTCGGCCTTCTTGACTGCTAGGATTTCTTCTCTATTTACTCTCGTTCGCACTTTATGTTGGTCTGGGACAATCGGTCCTCTACACCACATGGAACATCATGCTGCTGTTGTTCTATGGAGATAATGTTTACTCTTGATTCGTTTATGCTGTGCTGTGTATTTACTTTATTGTGCGACATCGAAGCGTGACGTAACTTTATGCCACAATAGGGGGGCCATAATATTCAAACACGGGTAAGTGGGAAATGTAAGCAGGGTATGAACACCAACTCCAATTTCGACATGTTTGTAGTGTTGCATAAATGAAAAGGATGGAATAGTTAACCCTGGATGATTGTAACAAGAATCTTTTAAAGGATGAAACGCTGGTAACGTAAAAGCGGTCATGTGGACATGCAGTCAAACCGAAAATGATTCAGACATCAGATATAATTTGTGTTTTTGTTGTTGTTGTTTTTTTTGCCAGTAGGTGCAGGATACTAAAGTTCATTAATGTAAGTGAAGATAGCAAAATAAAACCCTTGTCATATTTGATTACCTTTTTCTAAACTACAGTAAGAAATGTTGACGTTGTGACGAACGCAATGCACTGGCGTTTGATAGAACCGTATGAGTCTTCAACACTGGGAACGATCGCACTCTGATTCGGACCACGGCGCACATCAGCAGTGTGTAAAACACATTAATATTTACATATCTGGCACTTAGCAGGCACCCTTATGCAGAGCAACTTACCTTTATCACATTTATCAGACTGAGCAGTTAAGGGTTAAGGGCCTTGCTTAGGGGCCCAGACGTGGTAGCTTAGTGGTGCTGGGATGTGAACCCACAATCTTCTGGTCAGCAATCAAACACCTTAACCACTCAGCTACCACTCCAAAATAAAAGTGTGCGGTATGAACGAGAGTAAATAGAGTGTAGAAGAAATCCTAGCACCCAGAAAGACCGACATTAATGCTCATGGTACATGATGCAAATATAATGAAATGCTTTGAGCATGGTCGCTAATTTAAAAATCAGAAAATTCAGGAGGTAAGTAAAAACCTTAGTACACCTTCCCTCAGCGTTTCCATTCTTTTTCTCTTTATTTATGCAAAAGCTATTCTGTATCTACCGGTATATCATTTTCCCCATAGTGACTAAACTACAATTTTCTAAAATATTCGGAAACTTTTGACTGACAGTGTAAATATTTAATGTGCCAATAGTTTAGGCTATAATCAGTGATTCTATTTAATGGCTTTGGCATCCGTTGAAACCCAAAACCCCTGACCTGCTTCTGAAGCCGACCGAGTGTTGGTTAGCAGGGCTTTGTTAACAAGCACCCAAGAGGCACTGAGAATAACCACGTAATGCTTTCACGGTGTTATAATGAGCACATTTACACAACCGCACAGGAATCAAGATGCTTGTCAGCGCAAGTCAGTGTGTGTGTGTTCACTCTTATGTCTTTGCTACACTGCAATTCAGGCTAAAACACAGCAAGTCACAGAAACACAGCTTTTTTTTATTACTGGTATATACGGGATCATAAAAGTTTATTATGCTGTTAAACATCCTCATTGGTAAAAGAATATTGAGGAAACCAAGTATAAACTCTTAAAACTTTAAAAGTAAAAATCAGGTAGGCAACTGTTGTAAAAGCAAATAAAAACACAGATTTTGATTTCTTTTATATATATATATATATATAGAGAGAGAGAAA
>JAOUQX010000009.1:781166-793211 GCA_028566295.1 Liobagrus marginatus | reverse complement strand
ATATCCCACCCACTAACAGTAATATATCCCACCCACTAACAGTAACATATCCCGCCCACTAACAGTAATATATCCCACCCACTAACAGTAACATATCCCGCCCACTAACAGTAACATATCCCACCCACTAACAGTAATATATCCCACCCACTTACAGCAAATCTGTATTGCTGTTCATTCCAAGTGATTCATTGCAAGGTCAGGATCTTATGATCTACCAGGACAACCTTCGGTCACTAACTGCAACATTGCATGTTTCTGACCTGTTCATCTGGATTTCTTGTTCCTAAAATCAGATATTCCATTTCTTTGCATGTATGTACATCATGTGCTTGTTCCGTCCCTTTTTAAGATTCTCTCTCCTGCTTTTATTATCATTATAATTATCTAGGTTTTTCATTATCTGGTAAACGTTACAAGCTGTTAGGACGCAATTGACAACTTATGGGTTATAAATTCAGACCTACTGACCAATAAGATATATAAAATTAATTTTACTTTTTATGAGTTCCATAAGTTTACATTTCTTAGCCGATGCTCTATCCATTGTGTTGTGTTTGACAGTGTGAGGTCATAATCATTTATTTTAGTCCATGTCTGTGGTTACATACATGCCGTGTAGACAGGGTCAGTAATCCAACCCCACAAAGAAAACTAGGATAAAATTTGCTATTCCAAGATTCTTTTCCAGGTGCATATAGAGGGAAAGATGAAAATGCCGATTAAAAAAATACAAAGGCCGTAAACTGATGGAAGTGTCACACATGAGCTGATCCTGACATCTCTCTGCAGCTCGGCTTAAATCATAGGCATTAAGCCTCGGTCAAATGGAACATGTCCAAAGAAATATTAAATCAGCAATGAGTTTCAGTGCTGTCATTGCTTCAGTACGTGTTTTCAATCACCGCTGCCATTCACGCTCTGAGACACAGGACAGAGTTTGCATATTTCGCTTAAATTTAGATAATGCTTGACTAAAGCTGAGCTCTGGGACGCTCAGAAACAACCCTAGGGTTTTCCTGAGCAGCTTGCCACAGAGCTCTTATCCAAAATTGGCAGCATTTCCATAAATCACAGTGCTAAGTGCTTAGTGACAGCGTCAAGCAACAAAGGGTGTTTTATTGAGTGGAATCTTAATTCATCAATGTGGGCGTGTGTGTAAATATTACAAGGCACCACTGCCAGAGGGGATGCTGATAACATCTAGATGCTTTGTTGCTCCAGTACATCAACATGTTTTATATAACATGTGTTATAGCTTAGTTCCCACCTCAGGCGTGTACGAGGTCACTGAATCCTCCATGGGTCTGATTAGTAACTCATGGAGTTGATCTATAGCCAATGGGATCTCCAGTCCAAATAGCTTAATTGACTTTCTGTAAATTCAGACGCAGTCCTTGAGAAAGGGTCAGGTAATGAGGGAGAAAATGACGAGCGGGAGCAGCTCAAGCTGTAAATCACAGCTCCCAGAGTGAGATGCAGAAACAGACAATGAATAGACAAGCCAGAAAAGCTACAAGGGCTCTGCAACCCTGGCAAAGAATCTTTAAAGGGCATCTCAGCACTTTCTTCTGCTATCCATTTCTACCCAGAACAATCATTTACAGCTTGAGTTGGAGACTGGTGGGATAACTGCTGGATGTCTAAGAAGGTTTTCAGTCACTGAGGTCATTTGTAATATCTAGTAAGTTAACATATCTGGACTTGTGTTGAATCATGAGCCTGAAAGTTGTCTCGCCTAGTTTAGGCAAGCCGTGAAGACAAGCTGTAAAGATCATTATTATATTTCTATTGTTTAAACGCACGTCTCAGTTCAATTCAATTTTATTTAGAAACCGCTTTAAACAATACACATTGTCCCAAAGCAGCTTTACAGAAAATAAAGAATATTTTAGAGAAGAATCAGTAAGAATAAGAAGAATAGTTAAGACATCTAGTATTAAAGACATACAGTACTCCGGAATTCATCCACGGCAACTGTAAAGATTTGTGATTAGCACAGACAAGGATTCCAAAATGTTTCCATATTGTGAGAAAAGAATATCAATATCTTAGTCTAATGGCGGTGAAAACGCAATTCATTAAAAAGTTAATTTCACCCACTGCATATACATTTTTTAAAATATATTTTCATTTATATACATATACACATATACAGTATATAGTTATATACTAATAAAATATTTTATTAAAAGTTTTATTTATGTGAGCAGACTGTTAATAACCTGCACTGTATGGACATAATTATGTGCACCTCTGGCCAGCACACTAAAATGTGGTTCTTCCCCAGTGTTAGTAGGGGGGTGGGGGTAATATGAATTAAAATTATGTAATAATTAGCTTTAATGCTGGGTGGTAAGGAACAACAATACACCAAAAATGATCGTTGCACAAAGGTGTTTATTATTTATTCTTGTAGGTCCAGGGTGCAAACTGGTGAGCAAGGTAAATACATACAGGTCATATTACTTATAATATACCTACAATTAATATACACACAACACTAAGAGACAAAGAGAGAAAATTCAAATCAAAGAAGCAAACAAAGTAAAACCAACTAATTAAACTAGACGTCAAAATTAAAAATCACTTGTAACGTCCTACTTAACCTGCTCGCACGATCAAGTAAAAATAAAAAAAAACATGACAGCGGGTGGCACGCGCCCGCGTGGCTACAGTCTGAACTTTGCCCAATGTACGTCACGTGACCTGCTTACCCGTCCACACTTCTCTAAAGTCTCGAGACATACGTAAGATACACAGCCACGAGTGGACAACAGTAACATACACACACAACGAACGAGCAGCAAGGGAACAAAACGAAGGATTATACAATGCGACTAACAACGAGATAAAAAAAACGCAGATTAAAAGGGTCTCGCGCGAATAGTTTCTTCTGATTGGTACCGGAAAAAAATGATTGACAGAGGCGGAGTTAGGATGATTGACAGCGCAGGCGACCAATGGCGAGCAGAGGATCTGAACGGCGACGCGGAAACAAAGCGAGAGAGAAAACAAACACAGAATACCCAGGGACGTAACACAGACTGTAACAAAAAAGTTTTTTGGAGTCGCACACACAACAGTATCAAATGTATTTTTTATTACATTAGGACAATATTTTAGTTATAACGTAACAGCCTAACGTAATTGGGCAACTTATAAATGTACGCTATTATACGCTTCTTCTGAACCCTGAACCCATGGCCACATAACAACTAACTTCAATTTTCTGGTTTAAAAAATACCTCCAGATTTTTGTTTTGTTTGGACTTTGTGATCATTAAGGAGCAAACTTATTAGTGAGATCTGACATTGACACCTTCATGGAGCTTAGGTGCTTTGTGCACAGGGGCATTGTCATACTGGAACAGTATATGTGCCTCTTCCAAACACTATAGTGCTGTTTGGGCAACTGCTCTTAAGGTACTCTATGCTATTTTTGCCACATCTACATAAGCAGAGCTTTAGGGGTTTTGTTCATGTGTGCCTCATGCTAAGCCCTTGATTTAAAGACTGTAACGTTAATCTTTTTGAATTTGAATTTTTAAAAAATTTGCAGATGTTCATTCAACAACAGGCTCCCACTAACACTACAAGTGACTTCACGATAAATGAGTTTTAATTTTTTATTCTCCCTTGGCACAGAAATAAGGTGTACTTCTGCACAGGAATTATTGTTCCACTACAGATGCAATGAATTAAGATTAGATTTAAAAACAACAACAACTCTGGGGTATTCCTTTAATGGCTGCTTACCTGCAGGCTTGGCATCACTGTACTCCGCAGTGTGAGGGGTCTCGAGAGAGAAGAGCAGGAGGCGACTGCTGCTGCTGAGCTAACAGAAAAAAGGTGAGCCACATAGAAAGATTGCTGGAGCTCACTGTGGGGGAGGAATACGTGTGGGTGTGTGTGAACGCTTTCGCGCTGGAAGCTTATTGCTGTCAGAGAAGGGAGATGAGTGCCAGCAGGGTGCAAGTGCCATAAGATCTGCTACTGTCAGCATCACAGATATGGAACCTGATATACCTTTGACCCACCCACTTATTGAAGCTTTAGATTCTATTTTAGTCACATATATGCATGTATATGCACCTTCTTTCTTTCTCACACACACACACACACACGCACATGTTCTCTCTTTCAATTACTTAAACACACAGATTCAGTTTAGTGTAAACTTTTTCCTTCAAAACTTCTTTGTCTTACAAGCTCTTTGCAACACTTAACAAGAATATAAAAGAAAAGCAGACAGACCGTGAACTAGGGGGGTTTCATGACCCCCAGAAGAATCAAAAGCCGACGAATTTAATTGGCTGTTTTTTTTTATTCATCCTTAAAATAAAAGTCTCCATGAAAAGCTAAACCATGACCCCCAGCATGCACTCAGCAATGACTGTACAAAAAACCCCAGAAAGACTTTAAATGAATAAGAAACACCGAAAGATGGCTTTCTATAACTCAACACAAAGGCAGAGATTAGTTTCTGTGACATTCACCGAACTTCATTTCTCATACCCTCCTACATCCCTCACATTAATAGCGCTTCGTCTCTGTACCAAACCTAATAATGTGCTATTGTACAGAAAGAGCTGCCTCGAGTCAGGATCTTCTCAAAGCCATGGTGCAGTGACACAGCTAAAATTAAAATCTGGCATAACATGTTACAACTTGTCATCCATGCGATGCATATAGGCTTTGACAAGCGCATGATTAAAAAAGAACGAAAAAAAAAAAAGAACTCACCAAGCTGAAGCATAACCATAGGATGTAGTCTCAATGTTCTTTCAATGGATGTTGCATAATATGTCGTCAATTATTTGCTGCTCAATAGAGAAGGACAAAAGGGTTCGAGAGGCAAAAAAGTCTCGGAGGATGATGGTTAATGGATGCGGATGTGCAGAATATAGACGTATTTAGACATCCTCAGGTCCTTTAAGTCTTTTAAACAATTTTAGTAACACCGTCCTCCACGCCAACCCATGTGATGAAAAGAAAAACTTTACTTTTAGCTAAGCACAAGCACCTGGCATCTGCTAGATAAGGCTATATTTAGACATATATACTGTATATATGATGAGACTAAAATGGAGAATAATGATTAGTTCAAATCCCTACTGTGAAGGATTCTGTAGGTTCTGTGATGTTGGAGCTGTTTTGTTCATGTCTTATGCATATATTATACTACATAGAATGTGACCACCTTACCAACATACCCATAACTCTTGTTTCAAAGTGTTGCCAGGAATGTTTCTATATGCCGTAGTAGCATTAAAATGCAAAAATGAAGACATGGTGTATTATGTGTGGTGTAGAAGAACCCGAGTGTCCTGCACAGAGCCCTGACCTCAACCCCACTGGACACTTTGGGATGAAATGGAACACTGACTGCACCACAGACCTCTTTAATGTAACATATTAAACTAACATTAATGTCCGAACTCATGAATACTATTGGGGCTGATTGTGCAAATCCCCACAGTTACATTCCTTTTTCATATTCCGTATAATAAGCTTATTAACCACAAAGCCATTTCTTTTAATTTCCTGTAGCAATGGGTACCAATAATTATGGACGATTAAAATATTTGTTTATAGACTCAGGAGATACCTTTAAATGAATGGATTTGACTTAAGCCTCTGGTATGAGATTTGCTTCATGTCCATGCTCTGCCCCTCATTTGTCTGTGTATAAAGAGTTGGACCAAAATCTAGAGCAGAGTCACCGGTTATTTATACTTTGCTGAAAAGGATGTGTGCTGTTGGTGCTGTACACAGATTAGCAGCCAGTCCACGAGGCCAAACTCCAAAGCTGTCTCATGCTCTTACCATCGATCTGTTCAGTTGTCAGGGATATCCGGCGGGTCGTTTAGGTTTATGGGATGAAGCAGGATTGCACAGTCGGATTGAGATTTCAAACATGGAGAGCCACAGAAGGATTCCTCTAATGCTGTTTGAAACGGTCACTATGCATGAGATAACATTTAGCAGCAGAAATGAAATATTCATAAATTTGAAGGGGAATGTGAAGGTGCAGCATCGGTATTCGTGTGAGGAATCATCGACTCAAGTATTGAATTCATAAATTATTCCTTAACATCTCATGACTCTTGTTTACGTCCTGTTTCCTGATTCTAATTCAGGACTCTAGTCAGTGTTTACACCCCTTATTTATTCTTATGTGTTGTGAAATTACTTTTGCCACAATGTTGAAACTGGAATCACAAATTTGGGTGACCATCCCGAAACAACCAAATATGGGACAATTATTTAGTGTCTGTGGGACAATGTGGGACATGTTACCAACATTAAAAGATAGCCCGGAATACGCAGCTTATGGGTGCCAAGGAACATCATCATCCTCATTAAAGATTTTATCCAATGGTGGTAACTAGGCTTCTTATATTTACATAGGATACATGAAGTCGGATTTATTCAGAACTGGTCGATCAAAAGATCCGGTGTTTTAATGGTTTAAGGTTTAGGGTCATTGTTCAGATGATTGGATTTCATGTCTCCTGACTGCCAAGCCATCATCATTAGTCATTGAGCAAGGCTTTTGAGCAAGGCCGTAACCTCACTTGCTCAAGGGAAGCCATACACGATGGCGCTCTTACCCTAGCTGAGGTGAGTAAGGAACTGGACTGTTGATTAGAAGATCAGGGTTCTTGCCCCAGCACTATTGAACCCTTGACCCATAACCATCTTTGCTCCAAGGGCACTGTATGACCGACTGCATTCTCACCTTCCTAAGTTGTAATATACATTATGTGCTATAATGCAATATGTGGCAAGGTTTTAAACAATTTTACAGAGTAATGTTTTCCATGTCACGCTGTGCGAGTCACATGGGATTTACCGTCTGACTAACAAAAGCAAAATAATGCGTAAAGATTTTTCAAAACATCAGTGTCATGATTTTATATAAACACCAGAGCCTTTTATCACTTAAAAAAAAAAAAGAATAATAACACCACTAGCTCTTAGACCTCACTACTCTTATTCGCTATTCGCTTTCTATAAAAGCATCTAACGAATAAATGTAATGTAATCAACAAATGAATAAATGTATGAACAAATGGAATGCGAATGTTAAAAGAATGTCTTCAAGACAAAACGAATTTTTAACATGCTAATGAAATTTAACAACCTTAAATTCGCACCTTTAAAATAACCCCACACCGTTGTTTTCAATGCTCAGGGATTTAAAAAGTGTACCATTATTTATTTATTATCTATTTATTTAGAGGCATTAAATAGAACAGCATGTTTTTGGAAGATTGGAGGAAGCCAATTCACCTATGACCAATCGTATGTGTTTGGAGGCGGGAGGAAACCGGAGTACCCTGGGGAAAACCCACGCAAGCACGGGGAGAACGGGCAAACACGGTGCTCCGTGCCGCCCCCAAGAAGCTTTATCTAAATCATAAATGACTTATTAATTTTTTTTTTGTGAATTTAATTGTATTTAAATTTGCATTGAGAAAATAAAAGTTCCAGGTTACAGTCATTCTTACATGCAGTTTATATACAAATGCTTTTCAGGGACTAAATGTTTTTTTAGTTATTTGGAGGCCCTAAGCAATTAAGCTAGGCAAGGGCCCAAACAGTCAAACTTAGAACTCAAAACACCATTTGAACTCAAATTATTTTTTATTTTTTTCTAACCCTAACCCTTTTCTTTATAGGAAAAGTGTGTTTTGAGTTCAAAGTTTGCCTGTTGGGGCCTCCTCATACCTGGAATCACTTGGGGCCCCCCAAACCACCAAGTCTGCCCCCTGAAACCATACAGTGTACACCCCTCTTTAATGTTCAGTGGTTATGTATTAGTTGTGTTTCTTATCCTAAGTCATCTCTTTCCCATCTGTTTATTACCATTTGAAGTTTATTATGAATATGAAGTTCCCCCTGTTCAGTTTGTTTGTCTTTCATCTGACCTTTGCTACAGCCGCATTCTGCAGTGCTCGGTTCCCGAACTAAAGATATTTTACATTCTAATTCTTACTGCATTCTATTTTACCCAGCTTCTAAGAGGAATTGTTAACATACCAGCCTATTTATACCACTATGCCACAATTTTTATGTCATTTCTGGGTCAGAAAGCCTTCATCTGTATACATCCATATTCATCAAACTGACACACTTTGGGTGTATAAGAGCAGAAAGCTGCTCAGTTTCAGCTGAAATATTGTAACCCTGCAGAATCTCCTGAGTATAAATAGTTTTGTCTAAAAATGGTATTGTGATGCGTGTATCTCTTGCCCCATTTCAGACTATAGGAACAGTGAATGCACTGAATTCCGTGTAAATGTGTATTACAAATCCCATCTCTGCACTGAACTGAACTCAAACAATGAGGAAGTAGTGAAAAAAAAGCAGGTTAGCTTCAGTGTGGTTTATAACAGATCCAGTTATTCCATTTGTGTGTGTTTCTTATTTGATCTCTGATTTGATCCAGTTTGCTGAAAGCAAATTCAATTCTTCATTTGATACAAATGAGAAAGAAATGGATTACTGACCTGCCCCGTCCCGTTCTGGCCTGTCTTGTCCTGTCCCGTCCCGTTCTGGCCTGTCCTGTCCTGTCCCGTCCCGTCCCGTCCTGTCCTGTCCCGTCCCGTCCCGTTCTGGCCTGTCCTGTCCTGTCCCGTCCCGTCCCGTTCTGTCTTGTCCTGTTCTGTTCTGGCCTGAGATTGGCTTAAAAAGCTGTTTTTTTTTTTTTTTGTTTTTTTTAAGTGCAACACTGGAATATTACAGAAGCAGTCAAATGCATTGAAATTTAGTCCATTTAATAAATCATTGCACAATCACAATAAAAGATTCTTCATATACCCTGAGGCAAAATCAGATCAGATACACTACAAATAACAATCTGGACAAAAATTGCTCACGACGAGAAAACAATCTAGCAAATTTGTGCCGCTGTATAGTTCTAGAACATTTGCATTTGGGTGTGCTGTATTTTTTATTAATTAATTTTTTCTAAATATCAGTGAATTATGCAGGGCATAATATATACCGCTAATCCATAAAGGTCAGGCATTACACTATATTGCAGCTGTAATGCCTAAGCATGCATTGGGAACAGGGAACATTTGTCATATGCCAACAAAATTTGCCAAAACATGAGATATCTGTGTTGGTATACAATCCATACAACTGTTTAACTGAATAAGTTTTGTGCTTTTTGTTCACTCTTCACACACACACACACACACACACACACACACACACACACACATATATATCCTGTCCCGGAGATGACGGGCAGAAGTGTCTGATTCATGCAGTGTTCTTCGTGTACTGCTAACATGTTGACGGGTGCTTATTTAGTGCATGTCGAACTCATTCCATGGTGTTCTTTATAAGGCTGGTTCATTTAGACACTGTGAAATTGATTTGCAGCTTGAGTAATTGTGCTTCGTAACAGAACCTGTACAAGTCACTCAAGGTTAACTGCATCTTCTGCTGTGCATTATGCGACTTGCACAAAGATTAGACCGGGAGATTGTGCTCAAGTGGAGCGCAAATGGAAACGAGATCTTAAGCACTGATAGGTAGATTGTGTTCCTCCTCGCTCCTGCCTCCTTCTCTTACTCCCGCCGTCGTTCTTGCTTCACAGGCGATACTTCCTCAGGAGATCCGACTGCCACGTGTTCTTCCTGTCTGGGAAACGCTCGGGAATTCGAATGCGTCGGAAGTCCTGGATGCATTTCTTCAGCTCCTGCTCCGGCGTTAGCTTTTCCTTAGCCGGTTTTCTTTTAGATGGGGTCATGGGGTCACGGGCGCCTGTGGTGCGAGTGCGCAAAAGCTCCGTCCTCCGACGTGTCTCTGTCTGCATAGCCTGGGCCGCTCCTTTCTTCATGGTCCGCTCCAGAGTCTGGATGTGGTGGTGTTGCTGGGAGACGGGTCGGGCGATCACTGTCTCCTGGGGCGAGCTGGCTTCCGATTGGGTCTCGGAGCAGGAAGTGGAGAGCTCGTTAAAGGACGTGCCGCTCTCCCCCTCTCGCTCACTCTTCTGGCTCTTGCAGCAGCACTCGCAGTGGGATGACGACCAAGCTGACGGCCCACCTGGAAAGCGTGCAGAACAGACAGAAAAACTGTAGAGCAATCAAGACATGCTTGTTTGAGAGAATGAATTACTGCATGAAGAAGACAAAGGTACATCAAGACCTATCAGGTGCAGATTTAGCGTCATCGCGAGGAGAGCTTGTTTCTAAGCGCGTGCACGCATGCAAGTCTATATTACAAAGGTCAATGAGGTCAGACAAAATGGTGACAAGTTTTATGACTCCGTTAGCATTCCAGCTGCCTCTCGGATACAGATGATGCATTTCATTACTGCTCATTCCCGGGTATTCCTCCTCCTACACATAAGTCTCTTAAACACACATCGCTGACATTCAGCCAAACACATTTAAACCAATCATTTAGCACTGAAAGGTTGGACATACTTCTGACCTTATCAGTGATGCTATACTAAAGGTGGAACATCTTTTAAATCGCAGTTTGAACTTTAAATAAGATTGATTTTGTTTTGTGTTTAGGGATAAAATCTGACGTCTGGCCACAAAGGCCCGACTAAGGCACTAAAGCTCGTCACTGATAACGGCGAGCATCAGCCACCTTTTGTGTTTTCTTAGACATGTGTGTGTCGAACAAAGATACGACGAGATATGAACACTAACATTAGAACACCAAAAACCTTTTGACAGTAAAAGAAAACAGAAGTGTCGCTTCACTTCTCAGGCTAAGCCAGCCTAATGGTTTCCATTAAACATTTTCCCATCAACACAATCATATCTCAAACATCAAGCATGTTAAAGATATAGATCCGGGATTTAATAAGCAATGTAATATCCAACATACAGTAATGTTATTCAAGTCTTTGACAGTTCTTTCTTGTTTCCTAGCATTAAGCGTCAATCATTACACCTGATCCGATTACAGATCCATTTAGTTCATTAAATCATCTGCAGAAACGTACGGTACTTATTGTCACATCACCATGACAACAGATTTCTGTAACACTCTTTAAGCTGTTTCAAAGGCTCGTCTCTGGGCGGAACCCTCGGTTGTAATGTCCTCCAAAGGGGCAGAGTGTTTTTATTTCCTAATCATAATTTTAATACATCCAATAAAATGTTGTCTACTTGGGAGAACCAGGGAGACTTTTATTCCTCAACTTTACACTTACAAAACACATTAGAGCCAAGTCGATGTTTTTTATAGACTACTTGGAGATGTTGGGGTTTGAAATAAGCCCAGTCAAATAGATTAATAACTATAAGACCTCAACGATAAATAAAATACATTTGATAACAGTTAAGTGGTTTTGTGTGACCAGCTCTTTAGAATAATGGTACAAGCTCTGGAATCCAGAGCAGCTTTTATTACATAAGAAGGCATCTGACTGTGATGTAAAGCAACCAATCACAAGTCATTTTGTTGGGCGTAAAAAGATATTGTGGATATCCATACAAAAAAACAAAGATTGGTGTACAACCAACGATCCTTTAAGAAAGATCGTTTGGTAAATCCAGCGTCCAGCTTATGTTTATAAGCGCTTATAATAAACACGCTGGCTTCCATGAAGGAAGTAGAGCGTCATGACAGTTTGTGTTTTAGGCGCACGGTCAAAACGATGCGATACGCACGTCTACTGGAAAACCAATAGAATCCACCCAGTGAGAAAGGGCTTTCAAAATTCTGAAAGAGTTTACAGTTTTATGTATTAGCCGGACGCATCAGACGGTTTGTGGGCGTGACATCCGAGACTGAGACTAATGGTCCTGTTCTATTTTCCACCAGGGTAACAAAATGAATTTCTGGATACGGTTCATAGATCCTTCAGAGAAGGCAAATTCCACTTTTGTAGGACTAAAACATTCAGTGTGTTTCTGTGTGGAGTTTGCATGTTCTCCTTGTGCTTGCGTGGGTTTTCCCCGGGTGCTCCGGTTTCCTCCCGCCTCCAAACACATGCAATTGCGCATAGGTGAATTAGCTAGTCTAAATTGTCCATAGGAGTGAATGTGTGTGTGAATGGTT
>JAOUQX010000009.1:733494-746751 GCA_028566295.1 Liobagrus marginatus | reverse complement strand
AGGACCCAATGATGGCAGCATGTCTGGAGTGGGGCTCGAACCCCCGATCCTCTGATCACTGACTCAGAGCCTTACCCGCTGAGCCACCATCACCCTATGATGACTCACTAATGGTGAGTGAGGAGATCATATTCGACTGCGTATAGAGGTATCTACAGTAAGATAACTGTCTGCCTCCAGCTTTGTAGTAAAACAGTTTGAGGAAGATATTGTGTGCCGGTGAAGTGTACACAAACTTTTGGCCGATTCATGTGTATAGTAATACACAAGTATTTATCCTAGTCTCAAAAAAGACAGCAAGTCATTGGCAAGTTTCGGCAAGGTGTTCTGTACTTTGATTACACATACCGTTTCACTATTCGAGTCTGGCGTCTTTGTTTAGCCCTAAATGTAGTTTTGAACGTAGGTTTAACCAAAAAGGTAACGGTTATATGTTGTGCCTTCGAAGTATTGATGATTGACAATACTATCACCTGTGGCTTTTGGGGTGTCGGCTCCACCCAGTGTGTGTAAGCAAGATGTTGCAGGGGCGTGGCTAGACAAGGCATGTGTAAGGGAAAGAGTTGCTTCGGTGGTCGGGATAAACCAACTGACGTTGGGATACTTGGTATTTCGGTCATCCTTCGCTCTGTTTTAGCCTTGTGAGCTAATTTGTATTTGCAGTTTGTCATATTGCAACTGCTAACAAATAAGGGGTGTGGCCATACAAGTGGGTGTGGTCAGTCATTCCGGTAAAAAAACAAATGATACCGGAAACTGTTAGTCAACTTTAGGTGCAGTTGTTAACATCAGGGTTTAGTGAGTGGGATGTTTCTGTTTGATTCCCTTTAACAAGTTAAAGGTAGTGTAGGAGATTTCAGAGAGGCTAAAAATAGCAAGCTAGCTTAGAAAGTCAAAAGACCTGCTCTCCCTGCATAATTCGTTTCTAATGCCACGCCTCCTCCAAAACACATGAACCGGCGGCTCACGCACACGTATGTTAACAGGCAGGTAATACAGCCTATCATAATGTTCGCACCGAACGTTTTGATTAGACGAAGTTTATCGGATCCCATGCCTTGCACAGTCATTTAGACCACTTAACTTATAGAGTGCTTTCGGATCTCTGAAATCTCCTACCGTTCAAATTAAATGTAGATATCAAACCCATTTCTGTTCTTTAAGATGCCCTAAGTGCTTGTTCATAAGTGTTCTCTTCAACCGTTAAATTCTGTCTAATGTCCTAACAAAGGAAAAAAAACAGATCCCAGTGCTTTAAATAAGGTTATATAAGACTCGCAGCAATCAAATCATTCATTTACTGATTTAAAATAGCTGAATGGAAAGCCAGTGCACTATTTACAAAGGGTTTATGGCGAGCTTATTATATATTCTCCATTAAAGTGCTTCATTAACAGTGTTTGTTATTAAAACACTTGACTATAAATATAATAGCTTGGGAGAACGTACAGTGACTCAAGTTACCACAATATGAACGCCGGATCATTCCGTCACCCAACCCTAGTTTAAAAAATAGATTGACTAAGTCAGGAAGAACGATGTTGAGGTTCTGCGTTGCTGTGACATTTGAGGTTATCCTGTGCTCTGATGTGGAGTTTAAGTCGGCTAATGTTTAGGTGGCGTTTATATTTTTACACCGTGCATCAGATCTGATTCTGACCTTCCTCATCGAAAAACACAGACTGAGGCATTGCCTCAGGTGAGACACAAGATAAGTTCTTCAAGAGGAACAAGCATTTACACCCTGCATCATTTGCATGGCTCACCCATGTGCAAAGGTTGTTTGGTTTTAATAGACAGAGCAAAAGCCCTGTTTCGAAAAACCTGCAAAAACAAACTGATCGTTTTAGTTTGCATGTTGGACCGGTAAAGAAGAGCTGTTCGAAAGGCTGGGCAGCTCTTTACCCAGCCATGCACTGTGTAAATGCATCGTAAAAAGCGAGAGGAGCTGGTGATGTGAAGGGAAGCAGTCGCAGTAGTGTGGCGGCTCATGGCCAGCAGCAACAGATGGTGAAACAGAAGGGTGGACTCATCTTAAGTGTTCATGTGGGCTTGATTATCTGGCCTTTTTGGTGCGCAGGATTCGAGCGGGAGTCAGGTTTTGTGTTTAAGCCGAGGAGTCTATACACGCGTGACATTTAACGTCGCGCTAGCCTACGATCAGAAGCTTAATGGCTTGGCATCGGGTCATAGATGGCAGCGCGCTCTCACGAAAAGCACGCGCACAATCTAAGGCACACTGGTTTTACATGCGTGTGACTGTGATTTGCACGATCGCTTCGAGGCGTCGCTTTTATCCTTTATTCCGTCACGGTGGCGTGGCTCGGTTTGAATCAGGTTCTGGTGTGTCGATGAGCTCCAGCTCGCGCGAACCTCCCTCACACATGAGTATATCCTGAATCATCACCATGAGTGTGAAGGCCTGAGCCGCCTCTCCTTCAGATCCACGTAGCTAACTTGTGCTTTTGTCTGTTGTTGGTTTTTCATTTTTTTCCTTGCCGTTCGCTGTTTCGACTCTCTGGTTCTCCTTCGCCTACCACACGCCCACTGGTGTCGTTTTAACACTCTCTAACTAGTTCACAAATCCGAACTCTGGACTGTAGGCTGTGTGACACTTTTCAAGCCCAAGTGACTCTGCACATGCCGCATGAATGTGTGAGAATTCGGATGAACGAATCGTCTGCACCAATCATCGTTACATAGCTTGATGCCGGTTCCTCATCCTTCTTTTTCTTCGTCTTTTTTGTGTTAAGTATTATGCATTTTCTAACCAACTTCAACTATAACATAACGCTGCCATTTTATCTCTTAGTTTGATTAACGATTTGTTTCTTAAATCTAAAACACAAGTTAAACCACTTTTTGACTTGGATTTTTCTCATCGACTGGATGGTGAGGACAGCATTGGTCTGTTGACCATTGGTCATCATCCTTTTTGGTAATTTATCTACCCAGTATCGCTGTTACGCCGTTTTCCTGCATAATTACTTACTTTTTTCTGTATTTAAAGAATAAGTTATAATAATACGCCTTTTCCTACAAACTCTTATCCATCTCTTAATTTAATGGGAACGTTCTTTTGAATGCAAACACATTCATTTTTAAGCAGGTTAATAAATAAATATTTACATTTGCTTATTTGCATTGTTAGCTTTAATTATTTCTATTCCAACAAACCATGTAAACATGTAAATCCTTCATCTTTTAGTCAAATTGGAAATCCTCTTAAATCTAAAACACATTCTGCCCAAACAAGTTTCTAAACAGATGTGTCTGTAATGTGTAGGTGTACGCTTCTATATCTAGCAAGCTTTATTATTGCGCTAATAAAATCGCCTTTCTTCAGTTGCAATGGAAAATTTTCACACCGTGCTTGATCGCACGTTTGATAATGACGAGGAATGACGAGCATGCACGAGTCATGTAAGGGGAGCAGTTTAACAAAGGCAGCAATAAAAACAGTCGGCGTTAACATTACTGAAACTTGCGAAGCTAGCTAAGTGAATGGTCACGGTCATGGAATGCTTAGATCACATTTCTCATCCTAAACGTATAACTTTTTATTTATTTATATCATACATACAAACGTAATGGGTGCGTGTTTGCAAATTCCTGATATTATCTTAAGATACTTCTGTAATTCTGAGCCTTATCACCGCTAATTACGTAGAATTGTTCGCGTTTTTTTTAAGGTAATGCAGGTAAACATGAAAGGTCTGCCAGATGGGCGGGACTTCGGGGGAAAAAAAAAAATCTGTCAGGCTATGTCAACAAAAAGACTTATATATATATATACATATAGGTTATATTATTACTATTATTCTACAATTATATTATACATACAACTAAAAAAGCACATCAAATTATTACAGTATAAGAGTTATGGTTTGGCTTATCAGTGTATAAAAAATTTCTCCTTTTAATAACACACACACACACACTTTCGTCACATAAATAGTTTACTCAGGGCACAATACATATTTTGGCATCCTGTAAGAGACCACTCCTATCAGGTAAGAATTGTATTTATTTCCTTCATAGGGTAAAAGCGATTAGTCAGAGGAGTGTTACTTAAACAGGCCTGCAGGATGGCAGAGTCTGAAAGATTTCCTCTAATTTGTCAACGGTCTTTTTGATGTCACCCACAGAACGATCACGCGCAATTATGGCGAGATAATCATTCATGTTTTAGCATGATCAGCATAAATGACATAAACACTGGGTTGTATGGCTGAGGAGGCGTCGTGCAGTGCAGACTGGGATGATATAAAAGTGCCAATTCTGAATGATATTTGATGATTTGAATGATAAGCTTTTGTTTTATGCTAAAGTAGATATTAAAAATAGGTTTTAATGTTGCCACTTGTTTTGTATCATTTTGAAGCCGATACTACGCTGTGCCAGAAAGAAACCTGTTTTAGTGAATAGCTCAGTTATCGTTAGGGCTGAAACGTTTCCTTGAGTAACTCGAATACAAAAAAATCATCGAAGGAAATCATTTGCCTCGACGCATCGTTTAGGTGCATCATTTAACTACATAATGAGCACTGGGTTTCTACACAGACCATTATTACTGACGCAACCCGCTATACTCTGGGCAAGTAAGAGAAACGCGGAAGACGTTCTGCTACAGAAAGAAAACGCCATCATGTGCTTACTGTAAGATTGAACTGGCATAACACAACAGTTCGAATTCGATGCTTCAACATCTTGACTAACTGGTCCACGTAGCAGAGTGGGCAAAAGTTAGCATTTACATTTAGCCTAAATCAATATGATTGCTAGTTGAAACCAAGCCCGTAAAATGTATTTTGTTTGTGGCTATATGTAGTGACTACTGAAGACCATAAGTCCTATTGGGAGAGATATTATTAGCTAACCCAATTAGCTAAGTTTAGTGAAAGTCTAAGCGGTATTCATATTAATAGTCTCTCTTGCTCTCTGTCTCACACTCGCCTAGTATTCTTAGTGATGCGTGGTACAATGAGCTGCATCCTTTTCAAATGAGCAAGCTATAACATGCACTAAATGGGTTTAGTTTTTACAGATATTATTGTATGGAATTTCAGTAATAAAAATGTGCATTTTTCTAAAAAATGAAACAAATTAGCTGGTCGTTTTAAGAGAAATCAAATTTTCTGTAGTATATTTAGTATTGGTCTTTAATAAAGAAAAAGTACTACTTAAACGATGATTCGCTTAATCGATGAAGTAATCGGTGGGAAACTCCATTACTAAAATAATAGCCAGGATACATTAGATGGCTGTAGCCCTAGTTATTGTCGTGCAAATTCTTCACTCTTTAGTCTTTTTGCTTGGTCATTAATGTTGGGACATTTAACAGTAAAAAAATGCATCAGGTCAGACAGCTTCTGTTAGAGATAGCAAACAGTTCCGGTCACATGCTGGTGATAAAGAGGCGTTCCGGTTGGAAACGCGGTATGTGAGCTTGTGTATGCGGAAGACGGCAGCTAGCACTTCCCTTTGCGTGTGTAACACCTCACTGATATGCAGTAAGTAGCCGTTTGAAAATTTTAATTGGATGAAGCACATGCTTGCCTTCACCCTCCATGTAGTGTAGCTGTTATTTGATAGCTGATTGGTGGGTGGAGAGAAAACATGGAAAAAAACAACACATCAGTTAAAATTTCTCTTATTTGAACATTTCGGTTTAATATTAGCTCTATAACTGTCTTCGCGCAGGACTTCATTGTCACTGATTATCAGCACTCAGTTACTCAGTGCCAGGTCGAACTGCTGCTTCGTGCAACTTTGAGTAGTTAGAAGACTTTTGGCTGGTGTTCATCTTTATCAGTGTTACTGTTGTCGTAAATCGGTATTAAAATGTATTAAATTGGCCGTAGAAAGCATTTCCAGACACACTGAATCCATATAGAGAGAGATCGAGAGAGCATGCTGCACATAGAGCTGTATTTAAGCGTACACAAATAGGGAATCATTAGCTTGTCTGTCTCTAAGGGGGAAGTGTGGTAACTGGACCATAACTCTGGTGCGGTTTCAGATACGTGTAAAAATAAAGAAATCAACAAAAGCAACCAGCATTTCAACCGCCAACGAGACCTCTGTGTTTATTCGTGGCGTGTGATTGATTTATACCGAGGCCCGCAAAATAAATCTCTAAGTAATTGAAGTTAATTGTTTAATTCTAAAATGTATAACTTTACACCAGAAATATAATGACGTCGCACTCATCTACAAATGTGAATCGTACCGCCCCAGAGCCATCAACGGGCAGCGCATTCAACTAATAAAAGTCGCTTTTGAATATTCCTCCTACATAGTTATTGCAGACGGATTCCTAAATTGGTCAACACGATGTTAAGATACAGACGATGCAAAACTGCAAAAACAAATGTGGCTTTTGGATCATAGTGTGGATCTTAAACGGCGCGTTGCCATGGCGAGACGATCAATTAACGTCATCCCACACAAACAGGAAACGTGGCATAATTCCAGAGAACATAATACGTGTACGCGATCATGTACACGACGTTTTCACCTTAATGCACCAAATTTGGCAGCATCTTCTAACAACTGAGATATTTAACTGCTTTATCTCTCACCCTGCAACACCAAGGCAGCCATTTTGCATTTTGACATAAATAATTGCCTGGATGCAGCTGCTTTGATGTTGGAATTTTGTGTTTTTTTTTTTTTTTTTACGGTTTTTACATTCCGAAAAAAACAACTTTTTTTTGTTGTTGTTATAAGTCCTAGAAATACCGTGTGTGTTGTTTTTTTTTACATCCTATTCACTCTTACTGCTATAATAACCTCCACATTTCTATAAAGACTTTCCAGTGGATAGCTGTATGAATTTGCCCATTCAGCCATTCAGGCGCTAATGTCAGAGAAGGATGTCTGGGATGCAGTCGGTGTTCCGGTTTATCCTAAAGAGTCAGGGCTCGAATTTGTCCACGGCAACCGTAACACGCCATGTCTTCATAGAGCTTTGGGACTTTGTGAGAGGCATTGTCATTAAGATTGTCATTAAGGCCAATCAAATCCGGTTCTTTTCGATTCTCAGTTCCGGTTCCAGTATTTTTTATTGAGAGGGGGAAAAAAAAAGAGCAAATACTTCAAGAAAAATGTTTTTAATCTTTTATTCTTGCCAACTTTAGGCTATAACCATAATATTGAATAGATTAGCACGCCAATAGGTTGGCACAAGTGACTATTTAAAAATGAAGTTTTCATTGAGAGTTAAACACGGTGCATTGCTTCAGATTAATGCCGTGATGAAGCATATCTTTCATCATGTTCGAGTTACTTCCAGCCTTGCAGGAAAAAGATTTTTCACAAAGTTTAATTTTTGAACGTTTCCTGCGGTCATAGTGCCGATTGTAAAGAACTGCGCATGTCGCAGGTCATGGCAGATTGATACAGCTGTAAAATGCTCACTGCCGTTCGTCGTGCGTGAATGACTGGAAATAAGGAATTGATTAACAGAATCGAAATGCGCGCATCATATCGAATCTCCGTTTCCTTGAAATTTGGAACCGGGTTCTAAAATGGAACCGGTTCTCGATACCCAACCCTAATTCTCATGCTGGGATAGTTGGGCGTCTTCGTTCCATTGAAAGGAAATTTTAATGCTACAGCATATAAAGACATTCTAGATAACAGTGTGCCTTCAGCTTTGTGGCAACCGTTTGATAAATCCACACTTATGTGGGCGTGCTGGTAAGAGGTCACACACACACACACACACACACACACACGTTTGGCCTATTGTGTGTCTGTTTACTATACAAGGGAACAAAAGAGACTATGTATTCGATCAGATTTAAAAATGGAAAAATAAAAATAGGATGTAAAGTGTAGAGGACAATGTTATGTTTCTTAAGAAAACATTCTGTTTATACTAAAAACTTAAACAAGTTTGAACGATGTTGATTGAGTAATCTATTCAGACAGTGTTAACATGAGCCAGCTTAATGCATGTGAAATGTGAAAGCTGGGAGGATGTTATGGTGGCGCTGATGTGAACTATGTTACATTTAGGCGTATTATGCGTTATGTTTCTTATGTTATAATATTTTTTTGTCTCATTCGATTGGGTTCATTTTGTCTATTTTTTAAAATCTGATGATTGTTTTTTAAGGGAATTTGGCAGATGCACTTATAAAAGTCTTTTGAGTTTCAGTCAATGAATAGATCAATTTTAGTTGGGTAGATCACAGACTAAGGCTAATATAAACGCTAAACTATTTGAAAAGCGAAACAAGCCTTTTCTTTTATAGATATAAAATGCTAGGTATTTAGGAAAGAGCTAGGTCTTAACCGTCTCTTGAAGAGGATGACTCAGCAATTCTGACATAAATGGGAAGGTCTTTCCACCACCTGTGTGCCAGGACAGAGAAAAGTCTTGGTGCAGACCTGCCTTGCGTTCGAAGGGATGGCAGGATGAGTCGATTGTCCTGGCGCTTATCCTGTTCAGGGTCACGGGGGCGGTAGAGCCTGTCCCAGCTAACTTAAGGTGTGTGACGGGGTACATCCTGGACAAGATAATCGCAGGGCTAATACTTAGAGACAGACAGCCGTTCACACTCACATTTACTCCTACTCGGTCATATTTATGCAGTAGTAACATTTAAAGGGTTTTACTTTTTTAATGGCCAAGCACAATCGTGGCAAAGAAACACGAGATCCACCCAGTTTGCCTCATGGTCCTGACATGGATCCCATTTCCTGTTTCCATTTACACCCTTTTTTATAAAAAAAAAAAAAAAAAGGGTTAGTTAGAGTTGACTTTTCTTTAGAACATTTGTGTTCTCTCTCTTCCATTGGACTTTCACTATGACAAGACCTGGATAATGAGTTGATGCTAGATTTGAGTGGTAAATGAGCTCACACACCTAAACTAAACTCAGTATTTGGCTTTAGGTGCTTTTAGCCAGTAAATGATACAGATTTCTGTTTTTTAAACAGCTGAACACACTCGTCGCATCTTTGCCCAGACATGTCTTAAATGTGAATGAACAGCCTAACCAGAGGCTACTGACCTCAGATTCCTGCCTTTAAAAAATGCTACTTAAATCCTTTTTGAATAAAGTGTGTTTAGAAAAAAAAAAATCACACATTTTTAAAGGGACACACACTACAGTTTTTTGTAATGCACGTGATGTTATGTCCCACAAAGCCACCCTAAACCTTTAAATACCTACCAGCCTTTAAATGTTTTCTGTAGCTCCCCATTTTGTACATTGCTCTGGGGAAAAAAGGGTCTTCTTGTCTTCTCTTGTCTCCCTGGCCGCAATTAAAAAAAATAAAAAGCCAGGTGAGTCAGTTAACATCTTAATCTTTCATAACACATTCTCGCCCCGCCCCTAAAGTTGTTCATTACTTTTCTTGTCACACTATTCTCACTTGACAGATGCAGCTTTACTTTCTCTCAATTAATGGAGAATTGAATGAGTGGAACCTACCAATTTATATATATTTACCTACCTCAGCTGTACTGCTTTACTGCTACCTCAGCAGTAAAATCTACTGTGTTCAGTTTTTGAGCTCACATTATACATACACATACGTAATACATGATGCATATATATATATTTATATATATTATATATATATAAAAATGTTATTAAGGAAACTGTGGTCATAAATGATACTTTTGCATCCAAATGTACAATGGCCCAGTAGTGTAGCAGAACGAAATTAAGCCACAACACTGCAAAATCACCACAACACAACCGAAACCAGCCACAACACAACCGAAACACAACACAATGGCAACCCGATGTCCTCCGCAACCTTTGTAGTTCCGTTTAGCCAAATCCATTTAGTTTGTAGCTTGTCATGGGTTCAATTCCCACCCAGGGTCATTTTGTGTGGCGTTTGCATGTTCTCCCTGTGCTTGTGCGTGTTTTCCCCAGGTACTCCGGTTTCCTCCTGCCTACAAACACATGCAATTGGGTATAGGTGAATTAGCTATTCTAAATTGTCCACAGGAGTAAATGTGTGTGTGAATGGCTGTCTGTCTCTAAGTGTTAGTCCTGCGATTAACTGCTGATTATCCAGTGTGTACCCCGCCTCACACCCTAAGTTAGCTGGGATAGACTCCAGCGCCCCCACGACCCTGAACAGGACAAGCATTAGACGAATGAATGAATGACTATCTCGATCTTGTGTTAAGCGAATACCATTATTAATCATTAACTCCATTTTTAAGAAGCCAGGGTCACCCAAAATATACACCGGCTCCCTTTTTCACACAGCTTGCTCATTCTCTGAGGATATACATCTGGATCTTCAGTAAATATGCTTTGTGACAGTCTTTTGAAAGCAGTATACAAATAGAGATCTGAATGGAGATTAACCTCAATGCCCCATCTAGTTAATTTGGTCTTCTCTGGGACTGCCCACAAAGTCCGGCTGTCACTTGTCTAGCCTGCTTTCCTTTCTCCTTACTCACAGTTGGAGGCCAGCAGCCCATTTCAGAGCGTTTTTTTTTTGTTTCTGTCCGTCTGTATCCACATTCATGTGTGTACATGCACCGTCTGTTTGCCCTATCTTTATCTTTAACTGTCGACGAAACCGCCATTTCCACCAGTTCAGAGTACAGTACAGTACAGTACTTCAAATGAAGGAAATACAATGCAAATTTGCTGCAAAGGCATTTCATTGACCTGGCTGTTGCAGAAGGCTGACCTAGATTTCTTCATGACTGGTCTTTCACAAACATCATAGCTATTTTAACATGAACGCAGTCCAGATAATGATGTGGTTACTGGAAATTCCACGGTTCCCATTTACACAAACAGGCCTCAAAATCTGAATCACCTTTATTTCCTAGTACAGTTTAAGGAATTGGTCTTTGTGTGCTGGTGATTAATATAAAATAGAAAGAAACTATGAGCATACATATAAAAATGCAAACCAAAAATATAACAGATAATAACTGATAATATAAAAATATAAAATAAGATAATATAAAATATAACAAATAATATAACTATATCAGTTATAATATGCAAATATGGGTGGAAAATAAGATGTAGTCCAGCAGACTACGTGTGTGGTTATGTAATGTATAGAAAACGTTAATCAATAATCAATAAAGCAGAAAACACAATGAGCAGAAATGCACAGACTATGAACATATTTTTATAAAAGAAAGGAGAAGTCGCTTTTTAACGAAGTTTTGAAGAAGTGATGACTCCTGGCAGATTCTTAACAGCGACATCAGGAAAAAACAAGCAACGATTTACAAAAGAAGTTTCACCCCCTCGAGACACAAGCAAATATTGTACAAATATTTCACGTGACAACATCTGAAAAGCAATGCGAGCTCATTTCCTCCACGTTCCCCCTAAAGAAACATTTCATCATTATAACCGTATAACTCGTCCTCACAAAACAGTTTTGACCTATCAGGAGAATTTATTTCAGAATTATTAAGAAGTTGTTTAATATTATATTAATAATAAGAATGTAAGTCATGCTCGAGTACATTTTTTTGTTCTTGCTACAAAATTAAACGCCATAATTACATGGAGATGAAGGCGTTAGTGGAATCCATTAAGCAGCAATAAGATTGATTTATTTTTAACCTAGTTATAATTATGAGGGATTCTTATCATGATGAAATAGTTTATCCAAACCGTAGAGTCGTTATTATGACATTGTATTTGTTTTTATTTATTAAATAGTGAAACTGACTCCTGTGTAAAACCTAGTTTAGAATATAAGCATATGGTTGTGGGTATCTTTTTAAAAAAAAGGTTTTATCTGTGTAAACCAGGGGTCACCAACATGGTGCCCGCGAGCACCAGGTCGCCCGCAAGGACCACATGAGTAGCCCACGGGCCTGTTTTTAAAATATCCCACCGTAGCACCACTTACCAGTGATCTGCCTCTATATTTTTCGTTGCTATTCTTTTTTAAATCAGACTCACATTAATGTAAATTTAAAAATATAATTACTTATGAAGATTTATAGAAATAAAGTGTTGCATATTGCAATTTATCTGTTTCCTACCTTGTTCAATCATTGCTGATCATTATTGTGAGAAATCATTAACATGATCAGTGTCTTCACCTATATGAATAACATTCATTATAAATAATAACATACCTGTAATTAAAGGTAAATTGAGCAAATTTGTTATTTCAGAAGTGAATAACAAACTGGTAGCTCTTTGCATTAATCACTACCCAAGAAGTAGCTCTCGGTTTCAAAAAGGTTGGAGACGCGTGATGTAAACAGTTGATGCTGCAGAAGGAACTGTGCTACAAGATTAAGATAACAACAAGGATAAATAACTACAAAAAAATGCAAAAAAAGATGCTTCTTAAAAAATATCTAATATCTCATTTATTGTTATTCTTTTTGTCTTCCCCCCCCCAAGTCCAAAACTAATAAGTAACATAATAAGCAAGTTTTTAGTGTTTGTCTATCTCACAGTATCAGCTTACGTTGCCTTCAAGAAAGAATGGTAAATGTTCTTCCTCACATGCGTGCCTCAGATACTAAACTGAATAATGCTGGCCAAGAGAGGAAGTGGCCTGTCTGAAAGTAGGCCAGACCTGAAGCATTTCATTCAAAAGCACAGAGTTTAGAGGCACTACAGGAGAGGAAGGGAAGAGGAAGAAGCCAGGAATAGGAAGAGACCACTGGCAGTGTTGAGGTATGAGGTCATGGGTGATACCGTGACAGGATCCACTCCACTAGAAACTAGAACACTGACAGGAAACAGATTATCAGATGTAATGCTCAGTAATCCTATCTAATTCGTAGACGTATGAGCAACATATTATAATAATGATGATGATGATAATAATAAGAATAAATATAGCTGAAAACAGCAATTATCGGGGTCAAGCCCAATTTGTAGACGTTGTAGTAATAAAAGATTTACATAACACACACCTAGAAACTAATATTTCTCTCGCTTCTGATTCTTTGGCTCATGTCGATGCAAACTCACCATATGATCAAGACATATAAAGAGACCATGTTTATGATATTAGACCAAAATATACAGAATGTGTGTACAAAAAAGTGTGTACATGCATTATAAAGCAAAGCTGCTAATTGGTTAGCCAGTTAGCATTGGTAAAAATCCCTTTTGACGTCACAAGTAGCAGTTCAAACTGACAAAGGATCCATAAATGTATTTACACTTTACACTATAATATCTAAATTGAAATTAAGTTAAAGTTAAAGTTGAGTTTATTGGTCACATGCACATCATACAGTACAACATACAGTGAAATTCTTTGATTCCG
>JAOUQX010000009.1:719901-731869 GCA_028566295.1 Liobagrus marginatus | reverse complement strand
CTGTGCTGGAGTACTCAGAATTGTGATAGTTATCTCAAGTTCAAGTTCAAGTTTATTGGTCACAAATACATGGTACAGTACAACATATAGTGAAATTCTTTAGTGACTGACTGTTCGTTTGCTGAGGGGGGAGAGGAGGTGTTAAGTTTGCTCAGTAAGGGTTTTGCATTTGTTATTCAATTCTCCTAACATTCCACTTTCCCTAATCTTCCACTTAAGCACTTGTTTCGTTATCCGAGCCTAGTCCAAGACTTTACTTTTACATTCATGGCATTTTGGCGATTGCCCTTTTCCAAACTAATTTACATTGATATTATTGATACAACTGAGCAGTTGTGGGTTCCATCCCCTCCTTTTAACCCCACTTAAAGGAAGTGAAATGACTTCAATTCAATCCAAAATCTAATGGATTCCATGCTTAGCTGCCACCACCCTCACTTCATTACCAATACGATATTTGTTCTCCTCACAGGCTCTCTATTAAAACGTCAGTGCTAATTAGCGGCATTAGCTAGTCAATTCATAATGTCCTTCTGCCATTTAAGAGCCATCATCAGGGGTTTTCCTTGCCTTCAATCCAGGAAACCCATGCTCTTGAAACTCTCCAAAACACTATGGGTTCATTAAGGATCTTGACAGCAAATGTCCTGCTCTTTAAAGGCTTTGAAAGGTCATCTAAGGTTCTGTTCTTACTCCGACAGTTCTGAACAATTCTGCCTGGCTTTTTTTTTTTTTTCTTTTTTTTTTTTTTTTTTAAAGATGCCCCAGATTAGAAAGATGTGATGAGAATGTGAAGAATGTGAAAACCTTGCGCTTGGCCTGTGGGATTGATTAGATGTGCACATCTCTTTATAGAGCTCTTTCTTTCTTTCTATCTATCTCCCTTTTCCTTTCAATCTCTTTCTTTCTATCCCGCTGTCTTCCTCTCCGCTCTTCTGTATCTCTTCCTATCTCACTCCCTCTTCATTCTTTCTTTCTCTCTGTCTCTGTCTGTCTCTCAACTCTCTATGAATGTACTGAAACATTTTTCTATGAATGTACTAAAACGATTTAAGAGCTGCCCGCGTTGCTTTTAAAAGCCTAGCGAGCGCATGCATATAGCAGGACTGACTCACACTGCCGTGCTGCTCCATGAAAATAAACCGGGCAGTTATGCAACCTGATGATTGGAACCTCAGTAAGTTTTAGACTGGAGCTTAAACAGACCGTTTGTTTGATGAATCTCCACTGCTTCAAACCCAATCAAAACCACTTGTAAAGAACGGATTCTCGAAGCCTTTGTTAGTCCAGTAACACGTCTTGCTGTGAAAAGCTCATTGTCTTGCTCATTGTGTTCGACAGAGCACCACCACCAAACACACACGCACACACACACACACACGCAGTGTGTGTATACACAGCAGGGATTTCACTGAAAACAATTACGCTACATACAGAATGAACAGATGCAATTGCAAGTTTATTTATTTTTAACGCATGAGATGCATTAGTCATGTAATTTATTTATTCGGATTAAAACTTGGTGTACATAAAGTTAGGTTTTGGTTTAGTACATTCTGGTATTTCTAAGTTCTCTCCCTGTGTTTTATTTTATTTCTGCAGCATAGTGCTGGAGTGCTGCAGGAGATGTAGATTTTTCAAAAATCTACTTTAGTCCACGGCCACTTCAAGATTAAATCTAGATCGGAAGCGTAGCGCTTTCCTAATCACGCTATTCATGTGTCACTGCTAGCATAGTAATATATTATGCTAGAGTGTTAGCTCTAACACGTCGATCTTCAAAGGTGGCCAAGTGGATTGAAGCGTCGCAGTGCGCTGATGCTTATATCACAAACACACATCGGCACCGGTATGATGGGATTCTAGACCAAACACAACGCAGCCCACAAACACACCCTTTGCTTTAAGCCAGGTGACTAACCATTAACAATGAACCAGTGAATAAAAACACATTAAATGACTGTGTGACGGCAGAACGAGGGAAAGGCCCTGTGCCTCACAGGTCACGCCTCTTTAAAACACAATGTCGTTGTGTTGCATCCTAATCTGGACCCAGCGGCGAATCGTATCGCGTCGATATCAGATTTGCACGCTAACAGATGGAGCAGGAAAAAGATGTAGAACGGGTCATTGTGTTACAGCACAACGCCAAAGTGTGAAGAACCGGCGAGCTATTTAAGATTATGACGCGCGTGTCTAGAAAAAGGTATCAGACAGTCTGTTCCTCTGTGTGTGTGCGTGAGAGTGAGTGTGAGTGTGGTGGGGGGTGTGGTTGGTTGTTGATATGGCTTTGTGCAGTCAGTTCGGTGCCACTGTGGCTACAGGGCAGGGCTCAGCACACACGCTGCGGGCTCTTGTCGCCCCCTGGTGGCCACAACATCACCCACCTGTCTGTTTTATCTTCAAAGTGACCTTCGGTTTGAATTCGACACTCCAGTCTGCCCAGATGTCAGCTCTAAATCGCAGCTTCTCAATTTGTCAGGTTGTGCCGGTGACCATTCGCTCAGAGGAGGGGCAAAAGGGTTTCGACGTTGCAACCAGGAGCAGAAATAAACGTGTTCCGAAATGTAGCGTCTGAAGGGGATGACTGCATGAGAGCAGTAATAAAATCGAAGGATATTCCAGCCCTAAATCAAGGTTATTAAAACAGAAATGGAACAGTAGTTAAGCCAAAAATAGCAACGACATACAGAAAATGTAAAATAACAGTTTCAGTTTTAAGGTTTCGCGATTTTTTTTATAGTATTATATAATTATATTTATTATTTAAGGTGATAGGGTGGCAGAGTGGTTAGCCTCCTGCCTCACAGCAAGAAGGTCATGGGTTTGCAGGTTCTCCCTGTGCTTGCGCGGTACTCCGGTTTCCTCCTGCCTACGTCCAATTATGCAAATAAATGCAATGAATTAATAATAATAATATTATTTGTAGATTCTTTGTTTGTGTCTCAGGTAGCAGCAGTACAATGATCTCTCTCCCTCCTGCGCTGTGTGTGTGTGTGTGTGTGTGTGTGTGTGTGTGTTAGCTCGACTGCCAGGCCTGAGGCCAACACTGCCACGTCTTCGGGCACGGGGAAAAGTGGCACACATAAAATCTGCCTAGTGTGTTCAGACGAGGCATCGGGCTGCCACTACGGCGTGCTCACCTGCGGCAGCTGCAAGGTCTTCTTCAAAAGAGCTGTGGAAGGTAAGAGGCACGCAAACACAATCTGCTAAACCCTAAACTGGCAAGGCAGTAAATGTGGCGCGCGTGTGTGTGTGTGTGTGTGTGTGTGTGTATGTATGTATATATATATATATAAATTACCTGACTACTTGCTTATCTATTTATGCACCTCGTTATATATTTGTATAAAGTTGTACTAAAGCTGTAGACTTGACATGAATATTAATAAGGGGGTTGTTCATTGAGCCGAGCGTTGTCTGGGGGAGAGTTCAGTGTTCCGTTAATGAGGTGTTCTGCTCCGTGTAAATTGAAGGATGGAGCTCAGGACTGAGCACAGCTGGTAAATAAACTCTGAATATACTGCTGAGTCTCTCTGAGCCACGACGTGCGTGTTAAAACCAGATTACCAGCTTTGTGCCACTGCTCGTGTGTGTGTGTGTGTGTGTGTGCGTGTGAGAGAGAGAGATTTAAACCATACTGTTCTTCTTGGTCAGATGTAGAATGCAGGTCTGAACAGTGCATTTAGTGTCTTATTTGAATCACAAACAACTTTTATTTAATGTTAAAAGCCTCCACGGCATCTCCACGAATACAAAAACAATTTGTAACCCCCCCAAAAAAAAACGATCCAGAATCCATGTATGCAGTGTAAATAACATAGTAAACATTCATACACAGTGAAATCACTCATATTTCTGTTATTTTAATGGCATAGATAACAGAGACTACAAAACCTAAGCTCCATAGGTATTAGAGCGTTATACTGTTCAATCAGTCTAATTAATGATTAAACAAGCTAGGTGTAACTTTCCGTGTTCACCAACACCAGTAAGATCCTGGTAAACCTCAGGGAGATTCTTAACTGGAGAATCATCTTTGCTCCACCCAGTGGCAGACAGTAGTGAAGTGTTTTTCATTTACTCAAGTACATTTCAAACGTACCTGTTTTTATCACAGTGTTTATCTGTGTTAAACTTCAACTTCCCCAAAGCTTAATATACTTCTTACTGCACTACATTTAATACTTCCTTTTTTTTTTTTGTTTGTTTAAATGTAGTACTTTCTTACTTGTACTCAAGTACAACTTTTACTTAAGTAAAAGTATGAAAGTACTAAATTTCTAGAGTAATTAATCACAGAATTTTATTTCATATGAAACGTAGTGCAGTACAAAGTCCGATGGTATGCTTTGGAATGTAGTGAAGTAAACGTTGTCTAAATTACAACACTGATACTTGAAAAATGTACTTAAGTAGAGGTCACTACAGTCCGCCTTTGCCTCCAGCATTATTCTTCTTATTATTATTATTATCATTATTCGTGATGAGTTTTGACTATAGTAACAAAAAAAAAAAGTGTCCGTCATAAACAAGTATCTCTGGTTTGTTGGCTAAACATAATGACACGTGCGCTACCTTGAATCCTTACAGGGCAACACAATTATCTTTGCGCCGGACGGAACGATTGCATCATCGACAAAATCCGCAGGAAGAACTGTCCGGCGTGTAGGTTCCGCAAGTGCCTCATGGTCGGCATGAACCTCGAAGGTAAATTCACATTGGAAATAGCATTTTCCTACTTTATTTATTTATTATTATTTTTTCTGTTATGTCCCTAAAGACAGAAGGAACAGGAGCTGTATGTCCATTATCACCTAAACTAGGAAAAAAGAAGGGAAACTTCTTGTGTGACTGCCTGAAAGTGAACAGAATGGCAGTTATATCATTTTGTTCTGCAAATAGTTTCGATCAGTTTTAACGTTTACGCCATATGTAGCCATTTGCCGTTTTCCAATACCGCGTCGTAGATTATTGATTACAGATTCATACGCACCTTCGTTCATATCCTCTAGAAACATCCTGTTCAAGCGATTAAATATTTAACCGTGTTTTATTTTTAATCACGTTATGAAACTTGATGTTACGCGATGATGTATGTTATGAAAAATCGAAGTAATATTCCGTAAATGTCGCAAAGTATTAAGGGGAAAAAACTTCTAGAAAAGTCACAAAATGATGTCGGCAGCTTTAACGTAGAACACAAACAGCATTTTAGAGAGATTAAAATATAGAATTAATTCTCTGTTTTAGCTACAAGTTTACATTGATGCAGAACGAAAAGTCATATTTGGATGCGCGTGTTTTGGGGGTTTAATGAGTTGTTGTACAGCATTGTGGAGGTTAGGGTTTCAGCTGTACCCACTGGCAAGGACTGTCTCTGTTTTTCTTATAATTATGTTCGATCTCCTATTAATTCTTAACCCGGTGTGAGCCCCCTCACACGGTCACACACGCAGAACGACTTAAGAATAAAAGCTGAACCAAAACAAAATGCACTTTGAAAACGCATTAACCGAACCACTCTCTCCGTGTACCAGCACGCAAAGCCAAGAAGCTGAAGTTAAAGGGCGTACAGCAGACCAACACGGCCGAGCTGACTCCTCCGGCGCCGGAGGCTCGGGCGCTGGTCCCGAAAGCCATGCCGCAGCTGGTCCCCACCATGCTGTCGCTGCTCAAAGCCATCGAGCCCGAGACCATTTACGCCGGCTACGACAGCACGATCACAGACACCTCCACACGGCTCATGACCACCATGAACAGACTGGGAGGACGTCAGTTCATCTCCGCCGTCAAGTGGGCCAAATCTCTACCTGGTACTGACCCACACGTACACATCATCATTCAAACGAATGATTTTATTATTTGTTATATTTATTAAGTGTGATATACAATGAGCCAGGACTTTGTTTTTCACTCCGTTTGCATAACCTTAAACAGTATCCTTGTAGTTACCCCCATCTGTACCCCGCTCTACAATTTCCCTCTCTCCCTCACCCCCCACTTTGCAGCAAGCTTTCGGTCGGTCGCCAAAGCATTTCACTGTATGTTGTACCACGTATAATGTACATGTGACCAATAAACTTGAACCTTGAGTTTAGATGCTTATGAACAAGCACAAGAGCGTCTCGGAGGACAGAAATGGGTTCGATGGCACCATTTAGTTTGAAGATAGAAGCAGTTTAACAGTTTTAACAGTTTATATGGGGGTTTTCTAGGGGGTGGGTTCTGTTGATCAGAAGATCATGGGTCCAAGTTCCAACACTTCTTGAGCAAGGCCCTTACTCCTTACTGCTCATGTTGGATAAAAGAAATGGATACTGGATAAAGCTGTCTGACAAATGCCTCAAATAAAAAACATGAATGTAAATATCTCGCCCCAGAAGGCTACGTAAAAACCGAACCACTTATAAAAACGTTCAATTCTCAAAGCCCTGAGCAACTAATTTTATATGCACTATTGACCATCACTTGATGTCGCATGACAAATACATTCAACGCTGAACGTTTGCACAACAAAGCCGATGCAAATTTCATCTTCCTCTGATTAATAACAGTTTGAAGACTTCTATTGTGACTAGTGTCTGTAGTGCAAGTTGGAGAAACGATCTTTAGCTCTTATAGGGTGCCCATGCGTTATAATGTAGTGTGTGTGTGAGTGCTGAGACTCGTTTTACACGTTTCATGCGTTCATGAGTCAACAGATTGACTTTTTGTTCTTATCTACCACCGTGCACGTTATCACGTCTTCCTAAGGGAAGTCATTGGAAAGCAGACCCAAAAAATTAATTCATGAAATTAAGTAAGACCAGATCAGCACAAACATCTACTAGGATTGTTTTTTTTGGTTCTTTTTTTTTTTTTACCTGTTAGTTAATCAGTTTGCATCTTGGAGGGCAAACGGTAAAACGAAAACAAGTGGGATGTGGTGGCTCAGTGGTAAAAGGCTCTGGGTCAGCGATCAGAGGGTCGGGGGTTCAAGCCTCGCACCAGGCAAGCTACCATCATTTGGGTCCTTAACCTCACTTGCTCCAGGGGCGCTGTTCATTCTGGCTGATTGACTCCAGCGTTCGAAGTCATATGCTGGGATATGCGGACTAAAACCATTTCACTGCATGTATGTGATAAATAGGATCTGAAAATGAAAATAAAAAATAAAATAAAAATGAAGTTAACATTGTGTAACCACGTCTACATCCAGCTGCAGTTACAGCAAAGAAAAGAAATCACCCCCGACATTAAAACATACTTATTTCTTCTTTACTGCTGCTCATGATGAATCTTATAACAGCACACCGCTCTGTATACACACTTGGTCATTGGGACGTAAGCAAACCAAATCATGATCATCTGCTGTGTTTAGGTTTCCGGAACCTTCACCTGGATGATCAGATGACTCTGCTCCAGTCCTCATGGCTCTTCCTCATGTCGTTCAGTCTGGGCTGGAGATCTTACCAGCAGTGTAACGGCAACATGCTGTGTTTCGCCCCAGACCTGGTATTCAACGAGTATGTACACCGTCTGATCTGTTGCAGCTCACTAACACTCTGTGTGAGGCTTTACTGTAGGCTGTATGTTTGCACAGGCACCCGATACAGGAAGTAAATTCAGCTTCCTGTGTCCTAGGCACAAAGACCAGTCACTTTTATCAACACGATTCTCTGTAATGCTTGGAACTTATATTGGTCGTGTCATATCAGTTGTTAAACACTCACATCCCTAACACATGGGCAGGGGAGTAGCTGCATTATTGTGAACGTTGTGTGTGCAGGGAGAGGATGAAAATGCCCTATATGGGTGACCAGTGTGCACAGATGCTGAAAATCTCCAGCGAGTTTGTGAGGCTGCAGGTGTCGAACGAGGAGTATCTTTGCATGAAGGTCCTTCTGCTGCTTAGCACAGGTGAGAAACCGAGCACAACACGCACGGCACACACTGTCCGCTCAGTCCTTAATTAAACACTGTGTGTGTGCCGTTTACATGCACACAGTGATAGGATTATGAAATAGGGCGAATGGATTATAATGAATTGTGTATGTGATGGTAAATACTGCATGTAATATTTACATAGTACTGTACAATAACATTCAGTGATGAACTAGCGGTGCGAACAGGATGTTAGTGTGTGTGTGTGTGTGTGTGTGTGTGTATGAGTCCAGAGTCGAATGGCTTGTGGGATGAAACTGTCATGTAAACTGATACCTTGCTGTTCTTCCGCAGTCCCGAAGGACGGTCTGAAAAGCCAGTCTGTGTTCGATGAGATCAGGATGTCGTATATTAAAGAACTGGGAAAAGCCATCGTAAGGAGAGAAGAGAATTCCAGCCAGAACTGGCAACGATTCTACCAGCTCACTAAGCTACTGGACTCCATGCACGATGTAAGAGTTTCTACACCGTTCATCTGAACTAGGCACAAAACCGGCTCTTTCGAAACATGTTAAATGTTACTCTAGCATGTTCAGGGTGTGAAGCGTTTGTTTATGGCAGTTTGTTACTAGGATAACGTCGAGAACACAGAAAGGAAGTCAAATCTGTTCTTTACAGCCACCCTTGTTTTCAGCTAGGGCTGAGCCATTTTGGGAAAAAATCCAATAGCGATTTTTATTTATTTATTTTTATTTATTTATTTTTCAACAATATTGCAATATTTAATACACAATTATATTTTAAGCTTCTGTATTATTCAACAAAGACAACAAACACACTATTATTATACTATTATTATTAAACAAACCTAAACTTAAAATATTTTCCTGTAGGCCCTATGTTATGATGAAAGTAGGTGAAGCGCACCTACGCAGAATAGACTGCAAACAGCCAAGAATAAATCGCTGACCCTTTCTCTCTCTCTCTCTCTCTCTCTCTCTCCTTCCTTCTCTACCCACAATCCCAGATGGTGGGTGGATTAATGAACTTCTGCTTCTACACGTTCGTGAACAAGTCTCTGAGTGTGGAGTTCCCCGAGATGCTTGCCGAAATCATCAGCAACCAGCTACCAAAAATCAAAGCCGGTAGCGTCAAGCCGCTGCTCTTTCACCAGAAATAAGATGGAGGAAAAAAAAACAAAAACGTTTTCTTTAGCAGCGGGACAACATGCCTTAAAGCTACACCACATCACCACCCAGCGTCCCTCATTAACCAGACAGAGGGACAGAGAGACACAGGAGGTGAATAATAAAGGGCTTGTGTTAGATGTTAATTATGGACGGATGGATGTAGAACAGTATGCAAACGATCCAGCACAGAACAACGATGGACAAAGTTTAAAGACGGGTAAACGGCAGGAAACTCAGCGGTCAAAATAATCGTCTTGACGGATGGAAAAAGAATTCTATTATAAATGTTGTCTCAGGTGTTTGATTCTCAACATTACAATAAGTAGTAACGCTCTTTCTCCATTATTGTCTTTTAACCTTTTTTTTTTTTTGCCAAAGCAACACCATAGCACTTATTGTTAATATGCTATATCTGTAAACATTTTAAGATTTTTAGATCCTTCATTTTCTGTTCTAGAAAAATGACAGCTCGATGACGTCATCGGATATGCATCAAGTTTGAATCATTTCAGTAACGTGTACACAGAGGTGTGGCTTAGACTTTGTTTAAGGTTGAACTTGAGTACTTGCACAAGACATATCTTTTTTTTTCTTCTTAATGTTCACTATTTACTAACCGATTTACTGAATCTCACAACCGTACAATTATAGCAAAAAGGGAAACGCGTGCCTTTTTTTTAGTTTCGTCGTTTTTAGTTTTTTTAGCTTTCTTTTCTGAAACCGTGTGTAAACCGAGCATTCTGCATCCACGTGTTCGATATTACATTTGATTGTATTTTTTATACCCACTTACAAGTGATTTTTTTTTTTTTTTGTAAGCAGCAACATCGTCGAATTTCTTTCTTTTTTTTCCGTTCCTGGCAGCTGACCTAAGCGAGAACTGAAATAATCATTACTGCTACCACAAAGTTTAGAGTTTTGACCAACAACTTTCCCACATTGGTTTGTTGGAATCTGTGTCAAGTCGAATGCAATTTGAGCACTTTTTCACTCCTGCTCAACGCTTTAAACGGAAACGGCGACACGAAAGGGTGCAGGTTTACGTGCGCGCGTGGGAGGGCAATCTAAAACGCTGAACGCGCCTTAATGCTTCAAGGTCGTGTTTGTGATTGGTTGTAGGCAACCACGTGATCATGCGGAAAGGGGCGTGTTCGGGAACGCGCAATAAAACGCGTTGACTCATCTGCTTGTCTGTACGTCGTATGCTTTAATAATGGTTTGCTTACTACCTTTTTAAAAACACCGTGTTGACGTTTTAAGTTAAACGTTTTTCACGTCAAGCGTTTTAGATTGTCCGTGTGTGTGTGTGTGTCGTGGAGAGCCACGCGGGAGTGTCTAGTTGTACGGCATAGGAATGAATTCATGGAATGTGACTTGTGCTTATGATTTCTGTTTTTATTTTTTGGTCGTTTTGTTTTTGTGTTGTCATCGCTGATGTACCGAGGATAAAAAAAAACTCCAGTCATAAAATAACATAATGAAACTTTTATCATGCAAATACAGACTCACCGAACGGTAGTGAATGAAATCCAGTACAATCATTAATAGAGCTCCTTCTAAGCCTCTAAAAAAATTTTTTTTTTTATTTTTTTTTTAACTTTCTGTTTCTCTGCCCTTCTGGTTTTCTTTCCGTCTCAGTTTGTTGCTTTGTTCCCTCTTTCTCAAACACACACACACGCGCGCACACACACACGTGCAGGGTGCATCTTATCTTAATGCTGCTGTACCTTACACATGTATGTGTTAATCCTGGCTCTACTGTTTAACTCGCCGAATAGTCGTTGCTCAGTCCATTTCTCAGATAAAGCGCAACGTGCTAGCCTCATACTCACTTTCTCGGGGAATTTCTACAAGCTTGTCTTTGTTGTATTCTACTCTTTCTGTGCCAAAACGTGTATTAATTTCAGATTTTTAGACGCTCAAAACTGTGCTTGTCTTAACAGTTGTCAGGAGTTCTGCTGAGCAGGAAAAGGAGAAAAAGATGGAATATTTTCATTTCCTCTGTCGAAGCTTATAACATGTTTAATACATGAATAAAAAGACCAGATTATACCCAGTGTCCATTTATGAGTCGACTGAAAGCATCACCAGCTGCCAGGGACCAGAAAACAAAGCTGTGAAACATCAAAGCTGTAGTTCATTCTTTTCTCAGGAATTCAATTATAATAATAATAATTGTTAATTCTATGCTATTAACCCTATAAATCCTAACCCTAATTATATTTATAAAGCGCTTTTAACGATGCACATTGTCCCAAAGCAGCTTTACATATATGTATGTATGTATATATATATATATATACATAAAATAATGTCTATATAATAATGACAATATAGTCATTATTATGACATAATCACAATATAATTATGATGACATATGTCATAATGACTATATATTTATATATATGTATGTCAGTTGTGTAGATCGCTGTACCGCGGACGTCACTTCCTGTTTTCCGAATTGTTTGGCGCGAATGTCTTGCATTTGTCGACGCTTACATTTGAAACTTTATTCTTTACTATTTAATTTTTATTTGTTCCGTTGTTAATATGGCGCTACCGCGCTGTCTGTATTAATATTTTTTCTTTGTTTTCCAGATAGTTTTCGGAGAGTATTTTGAGTGTTTTTCTTAAAACTTTACGAATCACTTGCCGCTAGCACGCTAGCAAGATGGCGACGCAGGGACTAGCCGGTGAAGACAGCTGTGAGTGGCGTTTGGTGGAGGTGGAGGTGGAGTTGGAGTTGGAGGCCGTGGAGAAGCAGATCTGCGATTTACAGGCGAAGAAAATCGCAGCTGCGAGAACGGAGAGCCGCGCTGGAAAGTTCCAGGGCGAAGGTTAATCCGTCACAGGTTAGTTTGAGCACCTCGACGCCGTGTTTTCTTGTGTCCAGGTCCGATGCCCCGAAGACA
>JAOUQX010000009.1:677142-691907 GCA_028566295.1 Liobagrus marginatus | reverse complement strand
GTGTGTGTGTGATGTGTAGGTTTAGGAGTAGGGGTAGGGGTGTGTGTGTGATGTGTAGGTTTAGGAGTAGGTGTAAATGTGTGTGTGTGATGTGTAGGTTTAGGAGTAGGGGTAGGGTAGGGGGATAGAGTGTACAGTTTGTACACTATAAAAACCATTACATCTATGGACTGTCACTAAAACAGCAAAACAAGTGTGTGTTACTGTCTTACTGTGTGTGTTTGATGCCCGAATTGCACTTGCATCTAGGACGTGGTGCGGAATTGGTACAGCCGTGAGCCATCGATCGTGCAGAACGCAGCGCAGCTGGTAAGCAATGCCGAAGAGTGTGCGCGGGCCTGCACAGAGGGTGAGCGGGCGCAAAGCACCGAACGATCATGTGTTGTGAGATTGTACACTGCCTCTTTAAGTCTCTGTATCGTCATTCATATGGCTCTTTTCTCAGGATCTCTTAGCAAACTAGGGGACTGCATTAACCGCTACTGGCAGCAGAAGAAAGCGATGGCTCCAGGATGTGAACCAGCCGCTGTGAGATCCATGATGGTTGCCCTTCAACCTCTAGCCTTAGGACAAAGCCTGGCAGGGGCAGGAGGTGGTGGCTTCCTGGTTGTACTTACAAGGGACGCACAGCAGGAGGAGAACGCGTTGCAGATTCTCAAGAGCACACAGGTGTGTGAAAGATTGTTTGTGAAAGAGATTGTTATAGTTGTGTGTTCGTGAGAGAGAATGAGAAACAAAGTGAAGGTGTGTGAAAAGAGAGAGTTTGGAATCATGGCTAGTTGTTGTTTCTTTTGCAGGGTCTGTGTGATTTCAGCGTGCACTCAGTGCAGATTGACATGGACGGGATTACAGTGGTAGATCACAGCACAGGTAATGTTTGTTAAACTACACAAACTGCAGCATACCTCCATCACCAACACCGGTCATTTTTTTGCGACATGTTCTGCATTTCTTAGTATTTAATTTTTCTTCAAAAATGATACTTTTAATTCATTTTGATATCGGTTTAGAACCTGCATAACAGTCGTCTCATTTGTGCAGTTGAAGGTTAAACTCGGAATACGGTTTAAAAAGTAAAATGAGGCAGTGTAAGATTGTTTCAGATTCATTTTTGGGGGATATCTTTTGATTCAAACTAAATATCTAACACTCACTCTTTGAGGATTAAATAATCATAAATTCAACCACCACCAAAATATTGGAGTAAACTATAACTCATGCTGTGTGTATATGTTTCATTTCAATCAACCTCCGTACACTGTATACTGTGTGTATGTCTGTATGTATAAAATATATATATATATATATATATATATATCTTTAAAACAGATGTGTGAAACTTTTCTACAAGTGAACCCGTATCAAATATTTGTTGTTTGCATGTTCTTGCATTAAACACATTTTAAAAAGTGTTTCAGTTGTAAGACACTTTGGATGGTTATGTTCATGAACATTCTAAGTTTCAAAATGAAAAGATAAAAATGATTGATGTATAACAATCGATATATAATGTTGCACCTTGCTAGCTATTGTGAAAGATGTCCTGAATTTAAAGAGAAGAAAAGTGACCCAAAACATTAATGATCAATAGAAATCCCTGTGGTTTATTATATAAAACGGGTAATAGCTTGTAATAGATATACTGTACTGTATATCAGAGAAATCGAACATTTCAGTAGAAGTAAATTTATTCTAAGAGGTAAAGGGTTTAAGGGTGCCAATAATTCAAGAGCTGAATGTTTGTTTTTAGACTCACACGTGCACTTTTTTTTTTTTTTTACATTATTGCCAAAAAAAAGAAAAGAAAAGTGATGAATGCATGAGAAGAGAATGGAATAATCCAACTGGTTAGAATGCTGACCGTTAGCGCCTTGTGTAACTCATACACAAGTATCAAGTTTTTAGTCCTCCGAGCGTGCAAGCTACATGAAAGTAAATGATCTGTGGTCTTATTTCCCAGCCACGGTAGAGAGCTGGTCTCGGATGCGTCCCAGGCCGTCTAGCATAGTGTCCAGAGTTTCTTTGCTCAGTTCCACAGTGACTGACGACTCGCTTGTGCCGCAGCTGCTTACGTTGCCTCCGTCTTGGATCTGTACACAAACAGATCTCAGCACTTAATGATGTATTTCAGACCTTTGGGTGCTAGTGAAGCAGGAGTTTATCGCTCACACGTCATACCTTCATGTTCAGGATACAAGTAGGCACGGCCATACGGCTAACGGAATCAGACGCCAACTTCATGTCCACCCTCCACTCCAAATCTGCAAGCCGTGGCAGAGAGACTGCAGCACAAACACAGAATCACTGACCGTGCTACGAGGCGCTACACTTGATTCTCCAATGTGATTGTTTAGTGTTGAACAGTTATTTCCATAGTGACGGCTCGTCGGCAGGGTGTTGTGTGAAGGTTGCAGCATTGTTCGAAAGACTAGCAATGTGTTTAACACAGCAACTGATTATATGGTGCGTTTGTTAGTAGATATTTGGTTCAAGTTTCCAGAAAGTGGAAAGAAAAATTACTTCCATGACAAAGGAGGTTCTGGTTCATCCCTTTAAAACATGGCAGGCTGCATTTCAGATTAAGAGATGCATAGAAAGATTCTGGTGACTTTTTTCACAGCTATAATGCAAGTTATAACAGGAAGGAACTTTTCCTTCAGATGTTCTAAAGAATAATATCTTCACAATGTGTGGCATGGCATTCATTCATAAACGTAAGAGAACATTAGCAGATTAGCAGTAACAGACATAGTTATTTTGGGGCTATAGTGTCCGTCTGACTCGTTCCATATAACCGTACAGACTATTTTAACAATCTACAAAACAAGCGTTCAAGATGCACAATATAGAATCTCAGAAGATACTTACTCTGATTGGACAAAGACTCATTCCTCCAGGTGGCGCTAAAAAATTCATAAACTAAAATTAAAAACACAAATGATCTCCACATGTATTTTTACTTTACCCTCTCTCCGATTTGTTTCTTAATATATTCATTACATAATTAATTCTTAATTAATCCAAATCCTAATTAATATGTACGCTGTTGTTGCTGCCATCTTTGCCTTGTCCAGGTCACCCTTGCAAGACTTTTGATCCCAGTTATACAAATGATACCAATTACACTACATGGACAAAAGTATTGGGACACCTGACCATCACCTTTATATGTGTTTTTAAAACATTCTATTCCAGATGTAGTTTCACTCTTCCTCCTATAATAACGTCCATATTTCTGGAAAGAATTTCCACTAGAGTGTTTAGCGTGACTCTGGGGATGTGTGTTCATTCAGCTACAATAGTAATAGTGAAATTAGACACTGATGATGTAATAGTGAGGAGGTCATGTGGTGAAGTCGGTGTTGCAGTTCATACCAAAGGTGTTCAGGTGGGTTGAGTTAGAGTCAGGGCTCTTTACAGGGAATTCGAGTTATTTGACTCCAACTAGAACACACCACGTCTTTATGGAGCTGAGGCACTTTGTGCACAGGGGCATCGTCATGCTGGAACAGGGTTTGACTTGAACAGTGAAGGAATAATGTAATGCTACAACACACAAAGACATTCTAGACAACTGTGTGACTCAGTCTTTGTGGTAACAGTTTGGTGAAGATACATTTACAGGTGTGCTGGTGAGGTGTTCAAACTTTTGCCCATATAATGTAACCAAATACTAAATCTTGTTTTGATGACTAAACATCAGCTTTAGATTCACCTTTGTTCGAGAAGGATTTTGGTGATGAGATTTTTGAGGTTTGAGTGGAACGTTTCTGGGAAAAGAGACTGGATTTGTTCGGGTGCTGTAAAATTGTAGAACACCACATGATGGGAAAGCAAGTGAAATGCTGTCAACACCTGAGAAACAGAGACTTGTGTAAATAATCTTTGTTCCTACCAGATACAAAAGTATTGCTGTGAGAAAATATATCAATCACACCTGTGTGGCCTCAGTACTGGACACAGACAGAGCGTGGGCAGTGCTGTCTACCAGACTCTGGGACTCGTGCGCTCGCGAGGGGAAACTGTCCTTGCAGATCTGCCGCACAACATCTTTAGATGAAGCCTAAAAAAACATGATCTCATTTGTTCAGACAGAATATGCACATTTAATGGAACAACATGGAGTACAGATATAAGGTTGAATCACAGGGTCAGGAAAACATTTAAGAGAACAACATTAAAACATTAAGCATGCCTGCAAACAGAATAGTGACTCCTGAATAAGCAGGTAAACACACACACACAGGGAAAAACAGATTTGTGTATTGTACTACGTTTACAGTTTAACTCTCAATTATTTACCCCAGTAATATTTTACAAACAGTCACTATCGACCTCAAAACAGCTTTTAAAACCACTGAAAATACTGTAGGTGCGATACCTTTAATAAGAGCTGTAACGAAGTGAAGTGCTCTTCAGCTAGAGGCGCCATCTTGAACTGACCAACGTGACTGTCACGTGATCCCTGTTCGGTCGGCTTCTATTCGGCTCCCTGTTCGATTCCGAAAAGTTCCGATTTTAGGTCTAAATAAACAGTCCATTTTACGTTTTTGTAAACGACATTAGAAAAGACATTTAAAACATCACTTGTGAAATCCATTACAACGCTCTCGAGTCCTCAATTTATCGAATGCACTGAAATGAGGAATCGGTTCTTTTTGTGATCGAATCTTAGCGAATCGTCACTCTCGTCACCGTTTATTCTCGGCTCGACAAAGTTATTAAAGCTGTTCTGGCAGGTGGTTGACTGTTTTCGTCTGTAACTGATAAACGAACAAAATCGTATTATTTAGTAGTTAAATTATTAGCCTTATCGTACTTGTTTTATTTTGCGGTTTTGTATGAATTTAGCTCTATAATTACTGCATTTCCCGTATTATTTACTGTAGTCCACGGTATGAGAAAAAATAAAAAGAAACGTTTTCCAGGCGACATTCATTTTATATATATATATATATATATAAGATAAATCAGGAAAATTATTTAGTAACAGGAAAGTGATGCGTAAAACGTCAGGAAGCACGACTTCCAGGCAAAAGAATGGTTGGCTTGCAAAAACAATAAAAAGAAAAAAAAGTATCCTTATTTGCTGTAGCAATAGTAGTAGTAATCGTAGTATTGTTGTTTTATGTAATAACACAATAATACAATAATAACATTATACTGTACATGTAATAACATGTAGCCGCTAGGTGGCGTTGTAGCGGTATGGTAAGTATGACAGTAGAAGAAGACATACCCGGCTTGACGTAGCATCGCTCCGCCCTGCTACTTCCTTTTTCACAGTGGCAGTCAGCGAGACACCATGAAGGCGTCTGGGACAGTACGTAACTTATCAGTTTTAAACGAACATTGCTCACGGCAGACTCACATTTATGCAGTATAACATCTTATAGCATATCCACAGATTTGTTTCTGGTCGTGTATGTGAAGGGAAAGCGTGATAAAATGCGTAAGTTAGCGGGCCTGTTACGGATACAACATGGCGGCCGACAATGTGTCGCGAGCCATGTGGTGTTAGGAAAATGTATATTCTTTTTAAGTCCGTTTTCAGGGCAAATATGAGAAGGTTTACAGTGGTGCCTTCATTTAGGATTTGTGTAAGGAAACCTAAAGGCTTATTTTTACTAAATGATTGACCGAGTGAAAGCGGGAGAAAGTGCGTGTGTGCGCGCACGGATGCGCTTTAAGAACGGCATAGAACTATAACCTGTATGTTTTTTGTATAATTTTTTTATTAGTTATTGTAGCAGAAGCTATGGCCTAAGACATGGCCTAAGACACATTTCACCTCTACGGAGGTGTTTAAATGATTAATTACGATGAGCTGTCCCATCAAGCCCAAATTTCTGTTTTTGTTATTTGGTGTTTATATATTACTGCCGAGTTTCTTCCCTGAACACATTTTTTTAAAGACAGCTTCTGTAAAGAATGACTAGATCCCTGCCATGACACTCGGACACTTTGATAGTCCAGTCATTATAGGAGTGCTTATAAATCTGAACCCATTTCTTCTTCCAGCTTAGGGAGTACAAGGTTGTTGGGCGCCTGTTGCCCTCTGCCAAGAACCCCGCTCCTCCTCTGTACCGCATGAGGATCTTTGCCCCCAACCATGTGGTGGCCAAGTCTCGCTTCTGGTACTTCGTCTCCCAGCTGAGGAAGATGAAGAAGGCTTCTGGAGAGATTGTGTACTGTGGCTTGGTGAGGATGCATACATACTTGATCGCAGATTGTAGATGCTGTCAAAATAGCTTGGTGTGATTGAGCAGATAAGAGCTGCACAACTAATTGGTAGTGACCATAATTCTACACTCCTCAGTAATGTGCAAATTGTCTAGCACAACAAGCACGAATAAGCTTAGATGTCAAATCAGGTATTACAAAAACAAGATATCCTATTTATAATCATGATCATATATAATGCCTCTGATGGTCAAGAGCATTGACCACGTAGTCTTAAAGGACTGATGAGGAAAACCCTGATGTTGCTTGTACCAAAAAAAGTGTAGCCTGTTTTTGGTTAAAACCAAATGCCTGCTGCTCAGTAAACCATACACTGCAAGAAACATTGATTCTGTAACAAAAAGTAACAGCCCTAATGTATTTAACCACCTGATGTGCCATTACAGTATGGAGAAAAAAAAGGTTAAGTAATGATCTTTTGCTGAAATAGTGCATCAGCGCTAAGCGAACTGAGCTGCAGCAGACTGTCGAAGCGTTTGGAGATTAAAATGGTGCAGATAATACAACGATTACACAGAACGTACAGTTCTAAATATACATAACGGTAGGCAGTGATGGTGCTGAGGACAACACGGATCTAAAGCTGAGTACAGTGTCATGATGTACTAGAACGTGTCTAAAGTGGAAACGTACGAGTGGGCTGTATTATTTTGCTTAGTGTTCATAGCGACAAATTCAAGATTTAGGAAGAATTAAACTGGACAGATCACAAGTTGCTTGTAAAGTCAGCACATGAAAACTTTGGTATAAATCCTAAGTTTGCAAGTTTATAGGAGTTTATCAGTGCACCAACTTTGAATTTTATTGCCGTTTTGGTGTTACTGATGATAATTGAGGTTTTAGGGGATTTTGTATTTTTTTTTGGCCGCGCCTCATCTAGAGGTTAATGTGTAAAAGTTGCTGCAGAAGTGATTTCAGTACGGAACAGTAGGTAAGTAGGATGGCTGTTTATTTGTATTGTAGTTTTGAAATGCTGTTTGTGCTGTCCTTGGTGTAGTTGAAACAAAACCATGTCTGTTCTGACTTTCCTCCAAAAGGTTCATGAGAAATCTCCTCTGAAGGTGAAAAACTTTGGGATCTGGCTGCGCTACGACTCCCGCAGTGGTACACACAACATGTACCGCGAGTACAGAGACCTCACCACCTCTGGAGCTGTTACCCAGTGCTGTAAGTCAGTCCTTGACTGTATCGTTTTGTATTTTACAAAATTGACCATGTTTAATTGCGTTCTCTAAGAGCTGGACTCATGTAGGATTCATGTAAATTTGATGTCTGGCTGAATGTGTTTTTCTGACTTATAATTACACCTTTAACCAAATCTATGAAGAATCTACTAAAAATATAAATAGGTTGCACGTCCTTCGATGTATCGTGCATTTGGCTTGCTTTTATGTCGAGCGATCCTACTCTCGGCTGCATAACTTCCGCAATGTTTGCATGTTCATGATGATCTGGAGAAAAGCTGCACACAAACCCAAAGATCATTGTGTACGTGTATGATGCTCTTGCTATGTGTGCACAAAGAAAAAACGGGCCTTGTCGCCTTTCATTAGCTCTTATGTGCCAATGAAAGTGAATTCAAGGTTCAACATCAAACTGACAGTACCAGAATTCAGTAGCTTTGGGCCTGAGGTCATGGTTTTTCTCATTCAGTGCTGTTTTTGTTTCCAAATTGTTTTTAGACCGTGATATGGGAGCTCGTCACCGTGCTCGTGCTCATGCCATTCAGATCATGAAGGTGCAGGTGATCGCAGCTAACAAGTGTCGCAGAGCCGCCATCAAGCAGTTCCATGTAAGTTTTTTTTTTAACATGTTCGGCACAGTTAATCAGCAGGTCTCTCACTGGACTGGTGCTGTTGCCAGTCCAGCTTTAATACCTGCAAGAACAAAACTTGGCCAGGTACCTCTTCCAGATCAAGCAATACTGTCTTACAATCTGGCGGCTTTGATAGCTGGCTACATCTCACCAATGAGAAGTTAGCTCCCAAACCAATAGAATGGCTGCTTAACATCCTGCACCTATTCATTCACAGGATTCCAAGATCAAGTTCCCTCTGCCTCACAGGGTCCTGCGTCGCCAGCACAAGCCCCGTTTCACCACAAGGAGGCCAAAAACATTCTTCTAAATTTGTTTGCAGTTCTGTTTATTGGGAAATTAAAAGAATTCACACCAGACAACATTTCTGTTGGTTTTTCGTGGTTGTTGTGAGGGGTTTAAGACACAAAAGCAATGAGTGTCAAGTAGTTTTCATTAATTAAAATTCATCTAAATTCTTGTAACCTGAGGAGAATATTGTGGTGCTAAAATGTCTGATTTCCTTTGCCATGATGTTTTCAGTGAAATGGTTTAGGGCATAAGGGGTGGGTCCCTGTATTTCTAACTTAACCATGGCATGAATTAATTTGTAAAATCCAAATGGCATTCGTTTATTTTTATAGTAACAAAAAAAAAACAATTTAAGCCATTGTGGGAAATGTTATAGCTTAACCTGTTTTGTCCTGTCACCATAAAACGTTAGTTTTTCATAGCATAGAAAATTATCACCCAATTCAGAGTTTTTCCATGTCTCCATTAATTGCATAAAACCAAATTTCCAAAACACTGAAATTTGATCAGAGGACAAGGGAAATGTTAAATCTAAAAAAGATTAAACTTTTCTGTTGTCCTCTGATATTTGACCACTAAGTGTTTATATTGGAAATGTGGTTTTAGATTGGGTCTTGAAATAACTAAAACATAACACTAACATATAATAACAGCTGTAATCACTGACATCTGAAGATGAACACAAATACATGGCTGTTGTAGACTGCCCTAAAGGTATTTAAATGTGAGGCGTAACCTAGAAGTTAACTTACGAAGCTTAAACTCCTAGTTTTGCTTAAAATTGTTTAAAACAATCTAGTGACTAGTGTGTGTATATATATGTAGTAGTGTCTGAAATGAGCGAAAGTGCTTTAAAGCCTGCACATTTTGTAATTGTATTACAATAAATGCATTTCACAGGCAAATTAAAACTTGACATGCTGATAAGGCAATGTGTTTTATACCAGAGTACTTTTGTTAAATTATGTCCCCAGTGGCAGGTTTTTTGGAGGTGCTGAGTTAGCCTTAGAACAGCAACAAAAAGAAATAATAAATGAAGTGACCATTATAAACCATCATGTTGCATTTAAAAAGAATTATCAAATTGTATATACACATAGATGAACTTGGGAATTGTGAGCCACAAGATGGCAGCATTTGACTGAAATACAGATACATATGTCTTGGGTTCCACATTTTGGGCACAGTTATAATAATTCAAACAAAATACAAAAAATGCACATAATTTCTTATCTGCATGCACAAGTATCTATACAGTGTATATGACGTATCTGAAATCAGCAGGTCTTGTTTTTGGCATTGCATCTGATTACTAACATTCCACTTGGCTCACAGGAAGCTGATGGGGAACTACATAGACACAAATGCTGACACTATCCTGGAAAGTGTTTGTCCTACAAATGCATTTTTCTACGGAGGAATAGCACATAAGAAACAGAGCTAATGCCTATTAAAAGACGACTGATTAGGAACCTAGGAAATATTGCAGTTGACATTTTAGTATCTATCCTCACAGCACTTTATTAGGTACATCAGTACACCTACATCTTTATGCAGTTCTCTCATCAGTTAAGGTAGCAGCAGTGCAATGCATTGAAGCTGGGATTTTCCCACACAACAGCAATAAGTAAACGACAGTTCTGTGGTTGAAAACGGCAGGAATTATTGGTCCAGCGTACGTTTAGAGTTTACAGTAGTAACTACTAAATAATTACCCACATTTTATATCTGTAGGAAGGAGATAAGCATCTCAGTATGCATGAAAGATGAAACTTTGAGGGGTGGTGGTGGCGGCTCAGTGGTTAAGATGTAAGACTGCGGTTCGGTTCCCAGCTCTGCCATGCTACCACTGCAGGTCCCCTGAGCAAGGCCCTTAACCCTCAACTGCTTGGTTGTAAGTCGCTCTGGATTAAAGCCAGAGGTAGACGAGCTACAACAGCAGACGTCCACGTCCTTTCCAGCAGTAGAAAACCACTTCCTCTACTGTCGGCCAAGAACAGGAATCTATAGCTATCATGGGTACAGTCGTTAAAACTCATTAAAATATATCTGGTCTTTTTCCAGTCTTCAGCTGTCCAGTTGCCATCAGTTTGTGCTCATAATGGCCCCAGATTCTGTTCTTGGCTCCTTCGCTGTTGTAGCTCTTCCATTTCTCCTCGTTATAGATAGCGGCATGAATGTGGATTGTGAGTACAAGAATAATCTTTTATCGCTGTCTTTAGTGTTTGTTTATAATACGCTTACCAACCACCTTATAAGGTAATACACTTCCTCATTATCTCAACAGCCAATCATGTAGCAGTAAGGTAAAGGATACAGTCATTCAGATATATTGTTCAGAAGCTTCAGACAATGTTCAAATCGAACATCAGCATGAAGTCATCGTGATTTTACAGACTTATCAGGCTTTTGTTTGCAGTATTTAAGAATCCTGGGTTTTTCAGGCACAACAGTCTCTAGAGTTTAGGACAGGTGTGGCGGAAAACCACCAGGGTCTCATTACTGATTAGTCTATTGCTTTTGTGCTAACTAGTTAGTTTCAGGAGTAGTTATTTGAGTTCCTCTCAGCTTTAACAATAAGTGGAACTGAACTAATTGCTTACTGGCTGTTTTTCATGCCAATCTGTGCAAACTTTGATGCTGTCGCGTGTGAAAATCCCAGGGTCAGGGAGTGGGTAATTAATGCTCAGAGATTAATTGGTGGTAGATCATGGGTGCAATTCCCTGAACAAGATCCTTAAGCCTCAACTGCTGTATTTGAGTAAGTGTAAGATGCTCTGGATAAGGACATTGTCAAATGGCAGAAATGTAAACACGATCAGTAGCTTCATCCATGTGTTGTTTAAAGAGAACTGAAGAGCTTGACCTGAAACTGAATGATTTTGTGACTTGACTAATTGCACATTTGGATGAATGGACTTTGAGCGTACATACAATGTGTGTTTAGTCCTCCAAATTTCACCAATGCAAGACTTTGACATCTACAGCATTTGGAGGATGTCCTTATCTAAAGCCACCTAAATGTATCTGATTTATACAACTGAGCTGTTGAGGTCTTACTCAGGCGCCCAGCAGTGCATCCTGGCAATACTGGGATTCTGGGAACCTTTTGATCAGTAGTCCAACACTGTAACCTCTCAGTATCTTTAATTAAAAAAATCATCTTCATTTTTCTTAAACCGGTTCAGATTTTCAAACTACATATTCTGAGGTCCTGAACTTAAACATCAGGTCTACACTTGTTTACTGATCATTTTTTAAACTTCTAAACAATCTAATGAACAAAGTCGCACCGCCAGATGTTTCTGCTTCCTTGCAATAATCTAAAATTACTTTTAAAGCATTTATTTATGCACGTTCCAGAGAGAATAACTTACAGGCAGCATATTTAAACACCTTTTTCCAAAGTCCAGTGCGAGACCATATGAAGAAGTCCTGGGTCCGAAGGCTGTAGCTACCTGCACGGTTTTTATAGACATACGCCCTATTCGCACCACGACCTCTAGTGTTGTAAGTGTGTAATTGTAATAATGGCGGCGGTTATCTGTGATCTTAATCCCGTGCGAATCGATTTGTAAAGTAAGAATTCCCTGCAAATGACCGACCATATTCCGCCGAACACCGAGGTCCTGTGCTAATATTAGTCCCATCTCTGATTAGGCCATGATTTAGCAGAATTGCTCATCTATTTTTTCCCCAAGGTTTTTGTTTCCTGTGTGTTTTTATCCTTAATGAACAATGTTTTCATAGCATTTTGGGTGCTGGGCTCATTCCCTATACAACATACAACTGTTCAATTTGCAGTAGGAAAATTATAAGAAGAGCGAATGTTACGCAAAGCCTTGACATCTTATAGGAGAGTAAATGGTCAGTAAATCGAGTAAAATCACAGGCTTCGCTTATCCCGTGTGAATGCGTCACATGGTATTCCGTTTCGCAGGGTGGGGGTTAATTAAATCACATGAGGTCCTCAGATAATGCTAATTCTGTGCGAATATGATTAGCGATTTGGTTCTATGTACATACACCCTTATAACATACATGCATGTCTATGTACATACAACCCTTACCTGTACACGTGTTATACAAATACGGTGTGATTTGGATATACAATTACAGGCTAGAAAACAAATTCCGTGAAAAAGTACAGATTTTTTCGGTCACATGCGAAAAAACTACTCATGACAGAAACGTGTATGAATATCCTGTTCCCACACCAGTCGCTTCCTTCTTAAAACATTTCGTGACAGCTTATATTTCAGTTTAACTGTAATACACGCATTACAATCTTTTTTTCCCTCAAAATTCCGGCAAACTGTTTACATGCCTGTTAGTAAAAGTGAGTTATGAGAGCATGTTGCTTATGACCAGTCTGTTGTACTGGTTGGGATCATGGTTAAAGAGGTGAGAATGTTATTCTTGCTGACCAGCCTGGTCAGTGTGGGTGGCAGGTGTTTTTTGTGGGCACCTGTGGGGTTCAGCAAGATACAGCATGTGTGTGTGTGTGTGTGTGTGCGTGCATGTGTGTGTGTGTGTGAATCCCCCTGCGGTCTGCACTTTCCAGGAACCGTGCGCCATGTTCCTGAGCCTCAGGCCACAAAATCCACAGTGCATAAAGGCTCTTAGTTTGGATGGCTGGCTGGTAGGTATAACGGTGTATGGCGTTTGTGTTTGATTTGGTGCATACGTGTGTGTTTTTTTAAGGGATGTTTAGGAGTGGGTTGGGAATGATGGTTAGGTTTAGGAGTGGGTTGGGTGGATTAAGGATTAGGGTTTGGGTTTAGGGTTAGGAGTGATGGTCTGGGTTTGGAGTGATGGTTGGGGTTTGGGTAATGGTTAGGGTTAGGGTTTGGAGTGATGGTCAGGGTTGGGTAATGGTTAGGGTTAGGGTTTGGAGTGATGGTTGGGGTTTGGCATCATGGCAAGGGTTTTGGGTAATGGTGTAAGGCTTGGGGTTTGCAGTGATGGTTAGGGTTTTGGGTAATGGTTAGGTTTAAGGCTTGGATTGATGGTTAGGGTTAGGAGTGGGTAATTATGTCACACACTGAAGACACTTTGGATTTTGGGCTACTAGAAAAAACAAGTAGTTGAGAACTTTGAAGCTTATTATGAAAAACGGACTCTGATATCCAAATGAGAAAAAAAAAAGCAGTGGGAACATTAAATAAACAAGATTTCATATTTTTTCTTTGGAATTGATTCATTTAGACAACTAAAGACTAGCAAGTGAGACATGATACAAAACAAGCAGAGTGCCGGAAAACAGAGTGTTCCTTATAGGTCTTTTGGACGGAGGATTGTTGGTTGAAGAAGATTAACTGAGAGCGGTGCAGACTGTAGACTTTTACCTCCAAGAAATGAGAGTATAGAATTCTTACATTCTTACAAGAATTTAAATGTAAATTATAACATTTTAATATTCCTCTGCCGTATGGATTACTGAGACCACTGTTTAATGTCCATGAAACAGGCGTTTTAATAAACTTTTAATAGACTTTTGTACGTTGGCTATTTTTCGAGGTTTGTCCAGTAATTTTTTATTTTGTATTATATTTTTGTACAAAACAAAACTGATCTGATGGAGTGAGTTTAAAAGCACAGTTCTGCGCACATCTTTAGCTGATAGCATCTGCTATTTTTAGGGAAAGGGAAATTTGTGTTTTAGGACTTTTATGGTCTTTAAACAAGCACATGCAGTATGTTTTGGCTCTTCCAGACAATGAAGGGTCTCCAACTCTTTTTGTGTGTATAATTTTGTGTGTGTCTGACAGATTTCAGCAAAAACACTCACATACACCTAAACCTCAATTTAATATTAATATCATTGTCCAACAAACCACCGACAATTAATCATAATTATAACCTAACACCTTTGGGGAGGGTGTATAGTGTGAAATGCCGAAACACCCTAGGAACCAAAGGTACACTACTGACGATGCGCTCTCCAAATTTTTCCCAGGCTCACTGTTCATGAACTCTTGGAAGTTCTTGCACAAAGGATAGTAACATCTCATCCTGCGTTCTTGGAATCGTAACCCATGCACCTGCGGATGTAACTGAGATCCATACATCCCTTTACAGCGCCCGTCACTTTTTAGCTAGCAGATCAATTAACACCGTTTAGCTATTTGCACTAATCTATTGTCCTATAATGACATTTCGTGAATGATATCTGATATTAAATTTGGGTTAGGTTGGGTTGGGTTAAATTTGTTACTTTACCTGTAAGCAGTTTCACTGAGCACAAAGGCAACTTCTTTACTTTCTTCTGACTTTGTTCACAATGAATGTCAGCTATAAAAACTATGACAGGCTATTTGGTACAGTTAAATTCAAGGTTATTGGTCACATGCACATCATACAGTGAAATTCTTTGATTCCGCATATCCCAGCATACAAATTTGAACACTGGGGT
>JAOUQX010000009.1:639318-651365 GCA_028566295.1 Liobagrus marginatus | reverse complement strand
TGAGCCACCATCACCCCCACTGAGCCACCATCACCCCCACTGAGCCACCATCACCCCCACTGAGCCACCATCACCCCCACTGAGCCACCATCACTCTTAAGTGCTCTGTCTATGTTTAAAATGTGTTTGGCAGAAAAACATCCTTGCCAGAATATAGGGGGTTTGGGCAGATGCAAACACAGACATTAAAATGTTTAATGAATATAACATTCAATCAAAACAACAAAACTAAAACTTGACATACATGGAACTAGGCTAATGCTAGCTACAAACATAAAGCTTCATCTTTTCTTCATTGATCATTGTGAAGTTGTTATACTAATATATTTGACTGTATATGTCGTAGTACCTTGTTTTACACATACGAGCCTTAACAAGTATGGGAGCTCACATTCACATTCCGTACACTCGAATTTAGTGCTACTTTGGAATCGTGTGCTTGTAATACCGTTAGATCAACATCAATGACATCACCCAGCAGAAAAACATGGCTCATGAAAGTGGTACAGTACACTCCACCCACGACCCCGGCTTACGCATTCCTCATCCACGTCAGTTCCTTCTTTCCCCTGAATACCAGATCCCCTAAAAACTACTCTCTCAGTGCATGAATTCATAGGAAACTAGACTCTAGAGAATTACCTGCTTTTTCCAAATACATAACTCATTAATGTGCTCCGCAGATGCATCATACTCTCAGAACTTCTTTCTATTTTTATTATATTATTATTATGGAAGTTTTTTATCCTGAGCAAATGAATGGCCCAGACTAACTACCCTAAAGAACTTATTTATTTATAAACCTATTTATTTATTATAAATAATTTTATTATTATTATAATAATTATTTATTTACCTATAAGACTCTTTTTTTTTTTTTGAATGAACAAAATATCTGTTGTAGGTTTTTAAGTAAGCGTCACAGTGGAACCCAAGCCTTAACTGGAATTTATATTGGTATTTGGCACCCAGCATTATCCTGAACAATTTAAATCCATTCATACTTGTTCAGTAAGTCACTGACTGTAATTATCAATCTAAAAATGATTTTGTGGAGGTAATACAGCAAATTCATATTTCAGGAGGTCTTTAGATGTGGTCAAAGACGGTTGCACTTAGCCGTCCAGTGTAATTTTTATGTGTAAAAATTTGTATTTTCTTTTTTAGGTGAATGAAAAGTTACTTCTTCTGTTGGAGCTAAACCAAATGACTATTTAATAATAATAATATTTGCATAAAATAAATGTGCAAATTTTGCATATACCTACTATGATGTAAGATGCCAGAGAAGAAATGTAAGCTGTTCTGGATGTCATCTTGATTTATTCCTAGCGCAACCGCAAAGATCTCTTTTTTTTTCTTCATATTTATTCAATTAACATGTATTTATTCATACAACAGAATTCATATATATTTACACATATATACACATATAGACCATTCTGTGCTTCCAGGAGGCTTTTAAATTTGCATGGTGATGGGACAGGATGTTAGAGTCTATTTAACTACATGGGGATCTGAAACTGTTGCTCTCATCCAGAGATTTCTAGAACGATACCCAGGGACAGGGACACAGGCATTATATGATCTAGATCAGTGGTTCTTAACCTTGCTGGAGGTACTGACCCCCAACCGGTTTCATATGCGCATTCACCGAACCCTTCAAGCAGGGCGTGTTATCACGAATCATATGAGTCGGGTGTGTGTCTTGACCTCCGCCGAACCCCTGAGACTGACTCACCGAACCCCTGGGGTTCGATCGAACCCAGGTTAAGAACCACTGATCTAGATGGAATGTCAGGTGAAATTTGTAGAATTGTAGAGAGGCATTAAGAGGGAGAGAAGGGACCAGACTTTTAAAACAGGGTCTCTCCATATGACTTATGGGTTGTGGAGCCTGCTTTCAGGGTGGCAGGTGATGCAATTTCCCTGTTCAAGCAATAAAACTCCTTCATGTTATTATTAACATGAATTATTCGCACCGCTCCCACTAAGTCTCTGTATGCATCACTGGCTAAGTCATCGGTCATTTGTGCAATAGAGAGACTGGACGCAAGTGTGGGGACAAAAAAAAAATCATGTCAGTGTCCATGTCAGGATAGTTATGAGACGGTAAAATAAGGCTAGAGTCAAAACCAGGAAGTATAATGATACAGCGAACTTTTTTTTGGAATCTAACACTCGCCAAAGATCCATTTCAGCTTCATTTTAAGAACAGTCAGGCTGGTACTTCTTCTTACAGAATAATTTCAGAGATCTTCCACAAAGGTCCCAAACATTCCTTCCCCAATAACGTCAAAATAAACCCATGGAATTCCAAGATGCATAGGAATCTCAGGATACGAGCAGGTGTTCATCTTCTGGAGTAGGGCGTGCGAAAGTAAATGCTGACCTGCAGTCATGAGGATCAGTCATCTCCTCCTCAGGCTCAGAATTCGGCAGAATAACAAACAGCGTTGACCCCGTGATGTGACAACCACTAACACTCACCTGGAAACACACACACACACAGACACATAACATCAGAGGTAACAAGCTGTAATTTAAGGTTACACCCTTCCTACTGGACAGACCACACAGGCAGAGAACTGTTTAAGTGTCAGGGGAAGAATGTTAGACAACTTTCATCTACTGATGGAAAAGTGAAGGGGAGAAAGGAGGATCTTGGGTGGAGGCTCCCATGAGATGTACGGTTATCTTGAGAACAAGACTTGTTCCACATTGTAATGATGGATGGATGTAAAGCCGGAGGCCACACAGCAAGCTATTTATGTCAGGGCTATAAACAGAAACAATACCTTTGCATATGCTAGAGCAGAGATTTGTCTATTGCTAGCAATAAAAAAATTAATAATAATAATAATAATAATAATAATAATAATTGCATATTTATCTTTAAATAAGGTCTACTATCAAAATTTCACTAACTCCAGCTATGTATAAAACCACTGACGCCGATCCGGCCTAACGTGCCTCGATGCTGGGAACTCCATTTGATTCCATTTAATGTCAGTGTAATTCCTGGAATATACCCCAGGAATATTTTTGCCACTTCGCAAACTTCTCTATCAAAATCAAGTTTAAACGTGTTAGCAGTGCCTTAAAGTTTGAATCCCCTCAGTGATGACTCAGATCATGAATGTGGATGAAAAGAAATTGATGAACCAGATTCATGATAACATTTTCCACATGTGCTTAACAGAATCCTTGGCATTAATTGATAGCAGTGAAGCATAAAAAATTGAAATGGATAGTATGCTTAAAATAATTAAGTGAAAGATAAAATTAAGTGAAAGCCTTTTTATTCTTTAATATGAGTGATGGAGGAAGCAGCCAGATGCAGAATGAGTACAGAGCCTTTTCTGTTTACGGAATAACCGCTCCATTTACATCGTCTTCAATCCTGCGGGTCCCTTTGTGATGCGGTGACATTAATCCTGCCCAACACACACACCCACGCACACACGCGCGCACACACACACACACACACACACACACACACACACACACACACACACACACACACACACACACACACCTTTTTATCTCTAACTCTTACAACAACATAGCCTTTGCAAAAAAATGAATCAGAATGTTTGACTTCCTCCAGCTACACCAAAGACCACAGACTCAAATCTAAGAGCACAGGGGTGAAAAGAGGGCTCTGTTTGTCTTCAGGGCGTTCCCCTTATTGATTTTATGTGTCATTCAGGTTTCAGCACAGACAAGGAGGTTGTGGAAACCAGAGCAGATAAGCAGTGGCGGCTGAATATCATAACACAGGATCACATCAAAGCTGGGATTACTCCTATTTCAACCTTAGGTGGAGCAAGGAAGGTTACGCCAGCCACCAGGATTGAAGGAACTCTGGAAAGTGGTGGGAAAGTAACACTTGCCATCTTCTATTTCAACAGTCCACATAAACACTGATGCCAGTTCTTCCCAGGAATTGTTTGGATTGCTTTTACATCATGCTTTAAAGAAGCCCTCAGCCTAAGATCAACTGAGAGAATGGCAAACTCAGATGAACCTGGTTGAAAGCAGGGTCACATCTCACTGCCCATTACTTCATCTGAAGATTTTGGCCAGCGAAGCGATCGATGTGTTTGCTGATACGTGGAGTCTCAGCCAAGAGTGTGGTTTAACTTAGTGAGACCAAACCAGACTGTCAGCAAGGCTGTACGACATACACATGCGTCGAAAGTACAAAAGCTGGAAAAATAGAGAACGACCGAGAACTTCTGACATTTTAAAAATGGTGCTGGAACATTTCTGAAGTCTAAAAAGCGAGGATTCAAGCCACCTGGCAACCCATCTAGGTTCTCTTCTAATAAAGCATTTGAGAATATGAAACTTCTGACTATAACCTCCTAAAATAGATTTGAAAATGTGAAATTTATCGATAGAATCCATGTTTGAAAATTTAAATGAACATTTATAGTGGTGGCTTTGCGGTTATTGATGTGGGATACTGATCAGAAAATTGGAGGTTGAAGCCCCAGCACGACTCCGGTGCCACTTTTATACCCTTACCTCTCTATAATTAAGGAATGCTTTACCAACCCTAATCCTGACTCTCCCTGAAGACATGGTGTGTTCTGCTTGGACTGGAATAACTCGCGTGTCCTGCACAGACCTCTGACTCTGACTCAACCCCACTGAACACCTTTGGGATGAACTGGAACACCGACTGCACCCCAGAACCTCCTCACTATTACAATATCACTAATACTATTATAGCTGAATGAACACACATCCCCACAGTCACGCTATACACACTCTAGTGGAAAAACTTTCCAGACGTGTGGAGGTTATTATAGGAGGAAGAGTGAAACTCAATCTGGAATAGAATGTTTAAAAAAAAACACATATGGATAAAACACACATTATTTCATTCTGGAACAGATAAAAGCACTAGTGTAGGACTTCAACAGCTTGTGGTGCACTTAGCAATCACCGTGGTACAGGGAGACATTTGGTTTTTCTCTCTGTATGAGATGACCGAGTCGTGTGTTGGAATGGTATGAAGGCTGTCTACTACGTGTAATTGTCATGTGTCATAAATTAGCCAGAAACCATCATCATCGTGGGAAGTGGTTGCTCAGTGTCTAAGGTGTTAGCCTGCTGACCAGATTATGGTGGGTACGATTCCCAGCACCACCAAGCTGCCACTGCTGGGCCCCGGAGCATGGCTCTCAACCCATAACTCCTCAGATAAGTAGCTCGGGATAAAAGCTTCAGAAATGTCAAAGTAAATCATCACCGGACACATTTTTAAAAAGGCATGAAGCAGAAAAACAGAGTGTGTAAAAGTTGTTTATCATTCTCTTTCAAGACCAGCTCCCAAGGAAGGAACCCATGCGCAATTAACCAGCAAGCAACAGCAGGCATCCTTTTCCTTTTCTTTTGTCTGTGGTTTATGAACATTGCCGAGGAAAGAGGTCAGTATGAAACATGCAGACGGAGCGTCTTCCTCTTTACTTTTTTATTTCGATGCACTTTATATCTTCTTGCCACGCAGACATACCTCCCTGCTTTTTCATCCTGCTGTCTATTTGCTGAAACACATACCAGGAAGGGAACGTCCAAACAACTGGCAGGATGTGTAAACCTGAAGCAGCTTTTCTGGTCACTCATAGTGGAAAGAAGAAGAAGAAGAAGAAAAAGAGACAAAAAGCAACTAGGAAAGGAATTCCTTTCGGAAATAAAGGGAAGTTCATGTAGCTCAAACATACATAGAGACAAATGGAATAAAGATAGCGATAGACAATAATCTGCATATTAATTAAAAGTTTTATTAAGTATTGGGTCAAGAACCTTCACACATTTGGTCTTATGAGTATCCCTAACCGTAACCGCGACATGAACCACACACACCTAAATCCACCGTTGATTACTGTGTACTAGTGGTAACTCAATTTAAGGATTTGAACTGCTGATAGTTAGCGCTGGATAAGTGCATCTGCAAAATGGCTTAAATGTAAACGGAAGCTTGTGAGTTCAAGTCCCACCACCAATCTGCCACTGCTGGGGCCGTGAGCAAGGCCCTTAACCCTCAACTGCTTAATTGGATAAAAAAAAAGAAAGATAAATGTAAGTCACTCTGCCAAATGCTAAAAATGTCAAATGTAAATGAAATAAACAGTGTTCACAGTGGAAATGCTCAACAGTGTGTATATGGCAAACCATGCCAACTGCCCCCCCCCCCTTCGAAAAGATCAGCTGGTTTTTGGGGTTTTTTTGGAGGATTTTTCACACATTTCTAGTTTCACAACACTGCCTAAGGCACCTAAGGTCCACAAAATGCTTACAAAGCATGCACACGATTTTATTGTACAAGAGTATCAAAATTCAAGAAGGGGATTAAACAATTTTCAAAGCATTAGATGTTCTATGGAACACTGAACCACTATGAAGGTCATCATTAACCAGTGTAGAAATAAGCCAGGACAGTAATGTTACCAAGAACAGGATGTACAGAGAATAAAACTTATCAAAGGAGCAGCCAAGAGACAGCAACATCCTGTCACAGTTTAAGAATTTCTACAGGAAAAGTGGAATGAAATGGACAAATACTTGTTAAGGGACATTCAAACCTATGCAATACGATTAAGGATATTATATCCCATTTCCTCTGAAATTCCTATTTGATGTTCACGTCTATGTTATAATATGATATTCACCACTGTTCCTTCCTTGGACCACTTTTGATAGATACTGACCATTGCAGACCAGGACACCCGACAAGTGCTGCGGTTTTGGAGATGCTCTGACCCAATCGTCTATACGTCATAATCTGGCCCTTATCAAACTCTCTCAAATCCTTACGCTTGCCCATTTTTCCTGTTTCGGACACATCAACTTTGTCCAAATGTTCACTTGCTGCCTAAGACAAGTATCGTTCTCCTGGCAACCGGAGAACCCAGACTCGTCCATCGGTTTGCCAGACAGAGGAGCGTGGAGAACACGCTTCCACTGCTCCAGCCCAGTGATTGCATCCAATGCTTTGCATTGCACTTGGTGATGTAAGGCTTGGATGCAGCTACATGGCCATGGATACCCTTTCCACAAAGCTCTCTTTGCACTGTTCTTGAGCTAATCTGAAGGCCACACTAAATTTGGAGGTCTGTACCTTGTAGTCCGCAGAAAGTTGGCGACTAGAAGAATACCAGTAATAGTTGATTTGGGAGTGTTTAGTTGTGAGGAAATTTCATGAATGGACTTATTGCACAGGTGGCAACCAAAAATGCTTGAATTCAGCAAGCTCCTGAGAGCAACCCATTTTTTTTTTTTTATTACAAATGTTTGCAGAAACAGTGTGAATGCCTATGGGTGCTTGAATTTACACAACTGTTGCCATGGAAATGATTGGAATACCTGAATTCAATGATTTGGAGGGGTGTCCCAAAACATTTGCAAATTGGTACCACTTCCCAACAAAATGTTTATATATCTGTGGAACGCCATCAGCGATTTTTCTGAGCTTTTATTTTTTTTATTATTCACATTCGATAGTCTTCTATTTACAAATTAAACATGATAAAAACACAAAACAATGGGAACTACAAAACAGACCTAATTTTGGTTTTTTTTTTTATTTTTTTATTAGTCTTAACTTTATCTGTTTTACTACAAATGTTTTCACCAATTGCGCAAATTGGTTTTAAAAGGTTGCATTGATATTTATGGAGTAATATTACATTATGTAATAAACTTTTTTCTTTTACATTTGCTGAAGCAGAGGATTTGTTTAAACCATGGTCATTAATTATATAACCTTGTAACCACAGCTTGATTACAAAACATCTTGAGTGTCGCAGAGGCGTAAAAGTAAGTCAGTCAGCTATTATTGGGTAAGAGTTATTGGACTGTTAGAAAGGTTTATAGACGATTGTATGAATAAATACAAAAAATAAATCATAATAGAAACTTTTATGCTTTGAACTTCGAATAAGGTTAAAAACCCCATAAGCCTACTTAAAAAGTCTACTTAAAGTCTATTTTATGAAGTAAACTGAAGTGCAGTTAAAGTATAAATCCCAAGTTGGCGTTCTGTACTGAGTACCCAAGATGAATGTATTAGTGGTGTAACTTGTAAGTGTACTATTTTAACACTTCTTCAGACTAAATTGGCCACTTTTTATTTTGCAATACTAAATGTTTACAGCATTTGTATTGCAACTAGACTGATAACTATTCAGTAAGTCAACTTAAAGATACTGTTTGATTCTTCTACGACATTTTTTACTTAATAATAGTTGGCTTTCAAGTTAACTGTGACGTTTACTTTATTGGTAACATTACTAACTGTCGATTGTCCAGGGTGTACACTGCCTCCTGCCCTAAGTTAGCTGGGATAGGCTTTAGATAGGCTCATTGTCTAGATAAGCGGTAGACAATGAAAGAATATGAATGCACAGTGAAATTATTTTCTTCATATTTCCCAGTTCAGGAGGTTGAGGTAAGACCCGATATGGCAACCCTGGATCTTGCCATTTTTGCCACTGGAGACAGTTCACTGGAAATAATTAATAATAAGCATAATTAGGGAAGTGGTACCTCAGTGGGTAAGGTGTTGGAGTGCTGATCTGATTCGATTCCCAGCACCACCAAGCTACCACTGCTGGGACCCTGAGCAAGGCCCTTTAACCCTCAACTGCTTGGTTGTAAGTCGCTCTGGATAAAAGCCAAAGGCTGTAAATGTAAAATTAATTTGTGTTTAATATGTGGATATGGAATAAAACCTAACGCAGTGTTTCATTACATCTCAATTCCAGTATCTGTTTGATAGAACGTTGTTGTCTTGTCTATTCAGCCTGGTTTAACAGCCGGTTTCCCAGAGTTCTCTGAGCAAGAACCTATTGGGGGCTTTCCTGAAGCTTCTCTTTACAGCTCAATAAGCTCTTTAAACAATCCACAGTATTCTAAGGACCAGGACCCATGGACATGTGGACAGAGAAATTCAGGCTATTTTTAAACACTGGGTCCCTACTGGGAAAGTCATCTACCTCCAGGAATGTCTTCCCACATGTCTTCAGCTGATAACTTTAGCAGACTTTCATAGAATTATCGTTTCCTGTTGTCGATTTAAAGAAAGCAAGCAGAACTAAACCAACAACGCTGAACTCAGTCATTTGTCCAGCTGAAACCTCAGAGGAGCTTCTGTATGACTGCCTGAATTCGAACAGGCTTCTAACCCTAACCCTAACCCGGCCCCATTAATTGGATGGAAAAAATCTTGTAAAGTGCAGGAAAATTTTGGTGCCTAAATTTTGTCTCTCTTGAACATGTAAGTTGGCAGCATGAAACAGTTTTTCTGTAATAGCTCAGGGTTTGTTGTTTTTCTTTGCAAAAAACACATCAATTTAACAACCAATCTAAATCAAATTATTTAAGATTTATTTTGGGGCTTTTTATGCCTTTATGGACAGGACAGTGGTGAAATGAAGTGGGTAAGAGAGAGTGGGGGAAGGGATCAGGAAATGACCACAGGCCGGAATCGAACCCAGTTCCCCCACAATGCAACAGCGCTGTGTATATGTCAACACGAGCGTGCTACCACTGCGCCACTCCGCCGACTCAACCAAAGTAACCATTTCCGTACTCTATGCCTTATGAAAATCTCATTAGTAGAAACAAAGAAGTGGCTTGGAATATATTGTAAATATTTGAAGCTAGTGAAGAGATGATGCAGCCAGTTTAATGCATAAATACATCTTTACATATAAACGTAGGAAGCAAAAGAGAAACCCAAGTCAAGAAGGAAAGCATGAATAAATGGGAGCGAAATACTATCAGTGGTATGTTAGGAGCACTAAATCAAACACACCACCATTCTGGCATTTGGCAAACACTCTTATCCAGAGGGACTTATATTTATGTCATTGTCTTATCCAACTGAGCTGTTAAGGGTTAAGGGCCTTGCTCAGGCAGCCACCCAGCAGTGGCAGCTTGGTGATGCTGGGAACTGAACACTGATTTTCCCATTCCAATTCAATTCAATTCAATTTTATTTCTATAGCGTGTTTAACAATAGACATAGTTCTAAAGCAGCTTCACAGAAAATAAAGAATGAAGACATTAACCCAACACATGAACCACTACTTCACCACTTCCCCATTTATCCCATAGCACATAAACATATGGATCTTTTAGACAGTTGTGAAATATCTGCTGAAATCATTACCATAGAAACATTTCTTATTATCTCGAATTGTGAAATCGTAAAACGAATAAACACAAAAAGCCATTGCAGGCTGATTTGGTTAATCTCAGGGATTAAGTCCCTCTAATACCCAGCGGCCACTGTTGGGCCCTTGAGCAAGGCCCTTATCCCTTTCTGCTCTACGGGTGCTTTATCATAGCTGACTCTCCACTCTAACCCCAACATCTTAAGCTGGGATATGTGTATATGTCACAAATAATTTTTTACTTACTTACACTTGTTTTTTTCCAGAGGCAAAAATATGTGCTCCTGTTTTTGTCATGTCACATTGTCGTTATTATGAAGCTCAGGTAAAAGAAGACATTCAGGGCTTTTTATAGCGTGTTTTTTTTTTTTTTTTTTTACCTAGCCTACTAAAAGCAATATATTCATAGACATTTTTTTTTAAATAAATAAATGTATTAAAATAAATGTTTTTATCTTCAGTGTAAATGGTGATCCCAAACTCATTTCTGCTCTCTGAGGTGTTCAATTCTGTGTAAGGTTATCCAACCGAGATAAGAACAAAGGTCTGACACTGAAAGCCAACAGTGTCCCGACTCATTTCATATCAGAACAAGTGCTTAAACATCTCGGAAAAATGTTTGAGTCAGTTCATCACACATAGTAAACTAACGCTAGATCATGTTGTAGGTCTGGATCTGCATTATATTCGACCCTAGTGTGAGTTAAGTACAGCTGCTCTGGCTTGCTGTTTGTGCCACTCAGGTTTAATGATATGAAGCAGTGTGCTGGAATAAGTCAGTGTTATTCATCAAATAGCCTTTAGTGACTATTCACAGCCGGATCCTTCAGCAAATTCAAATTATCCTCCTCTGATATTATAGCACGCTGATCGATTTCGGTTCTAGTCATTGAACCGACATATACAAGCTATAGTAAGTCTGTCAACAGGAGGAAATTATTAAAGGCTTTGGGCCAAGCCTCAAAAACCTTCATTTCATCAATCCCTTCATCGCAGAACTACGTCCTTTTTTTTCCCTTACATCTAAAGAATTTCTGTTAAAGCTATTTTTGGCAAGAGAAATTTGCTTTAAAAAAGTCAATGACAGGTAATGTCAGTTCAACTAGAAAGAGAGATGCAATTAGAGCTTGTGTATGATACATTGATAGAAAACAGGCCAACCAGATTACTTGCCAGAATGGACGGACAAACCTGTAAGGTAAACTTATGTGAATGTGATTAGCAGAGCAGCACAACACCTTTAAATGTTCTTCAGTCTCCTCCACGGCCACCTACATAAACGAGGGAAAAGTTTGTAACAACAAGACACAGCCCATTAGTACCCCAACGCCTCCACCCCAGAGCTTTAGACACAGCAGGTTCTCCAGTATTATTTGTGCTATATTAATACAGGTAGTCCACTACTTACAATAGAGATGCATTCCAATGACCCCGATTTAAATAGAAAATAATGTAAGTCGCAACATGACCTTGTCTACCCAAGAATGGTGATCCCAAGGCAGGAGATACGTACAATATGTATAAAACGTATTGTTTTGTACATACCGGTGTATATATAATATTATAATGTACAATTATATACATATAATATACAACAATAATGATGTATTGTTATTGTAGGGACCCTATATACACATATATATATATATATACACACACATACACACACATATACACATCTATATGAGATTTTTCCCCCTATTATATTCAACATAATACCCGATTAAGTAATAATATTGTTTGTAATATGCTTACTGTAACGTCCCGCCCCCGTTCCCCAGAGTACTAGCACTTCCGGGTCACCGTGACGTCACTTCCGGTTGCCGGCGCTAGCGCGACCAAGCACTTCCGGGTCGC
>JAOUQX010000009.1:621992-632832 GCA_028566295.1 Liobagrus marginatus | reverse complement strand
CACACACACACACACACACACACACACACACACACACACACACACACACACACACACACACACACACACAGATCACATAACCCTGCACTAACCCCTACACTCTCGGCTGTCCATTAGCGTTAGTCTTACTACTTCAGAGGCTGTGAATGTGTGTGGTGTAGGACAGACATAAATCTCAACACCTCACTCAGGATATGTATCACTGGCGGCTTTTCATGGGAAACAGGCAGGACGGAAGGGGCCACTCGGTGCTGGATTACAGAGGAGACAGATTATTACTTTCCAACATTCCCATGGTCTTCTTCCATATCAAAAGCGCTGACTGCGCTGATTCATCCCTCTGTATAGACTGGATTCTTCTAAAGATGTAAACAGCACTGATATTTAGGACAATTATGGGGCAAAACAGACAAGAGTGATTCACATCTTTATTAATCAATACGGGGACTAATGAAACAGAACAGCTGTAGAGGATCTGGGAAACCATGGTGCAGATATCGGTTTTACCACACCTTAACCCTTAGGAGTCCGAGGGTTTTTTTGCGACCCGTGAGATGTTTTGACATGCCCTAACATTTGTGTTTATTTGAGAAACTTATAGTAAACTATTAGCCAACTTGTATTTTATTTTTATTCAGCACAAGCGATGCTACAATAATATGTGAGCAAAATGGAGGTAAATGTTTGCATTGTATAGGAAAAATATATTCTGCATATAGATATATATATTTTTTTTTACAAAAAAAAATTACTGAAATATTTTACTCAAAAAATATTCTTTTTTTTTTTACTGAAATAAGGCCATAAAACCTATATTGAAAAGTTTGTTACAAAGATTTGAGTAGTCAGTCATGTAGGCCAGAATATTTATCTCACAATGATAATTGTGGAAATCATTTTTTTCGTCACCTCAAGCTTACTCACTGGGATACATTTAACAAATTACATAATTTTACTTTTTCTTCTTATTCTTTATCTTCTGTAAAGATGCTTTGGGACAATGTGTATTGTTAAAAGCGCTTTATAAATAAATTTTTATTGAATTCAATTGAACTCCTCACTCACAAACAACAACATAATGATTTGCACTTTGTAAGTCCATTTTTGTATCAGAATTGCTGTATGCGTGGGGATGTTGATAGACATGAATATTTATGGACATTTTCTTAGTTGAGGCTTTCATTAGCTTGAGGGACGAGGACCAGGCATTCAATTAACTGTTGAAGCCATTTGTTGCAAAGTCTTTCTTGGCCACTAGGTGGCGGTGACCAGGTATAATTGTTGCACAGGTGTAACAAGTGACACGTTGGTAATTGGGAAGCACACAGTTTGGACGTTGTATGTAAATGTTTTTATTAAGGGAAGGCAAAAACAACATGTTTGAAACCAGAGTTTCATTTAAGCACAATAAAGAAGACAGTAGTTTGCATCTACATCGGCCTTCATGAACTCTGTTTGTACGAGTTATAAACTTGTTCACTTCTATTCCTTAGAGGAATGCCGTGTTACATGAAGTGAAAAACTGCTTCGTTGGGAGAAATGAATGTTAAAGTCAATTAGTTTCGACGGACTGAAGGAGGTCGTTCGTGTGGTTAACCATTTATTCGTATTTCTGCACGCGAAGACGTAGTTTGTCAAGACGCCTTTTGGAGTTTTGTTTGGATTACACGTCTTTTTACGTCAACGTTGGTGATTTACGTCTCGTCAAGATCAACTGGATTACAGGTACGTTTGTTGTTGAGACATTAAAACGTCCATATGATATAATGCGTGCACACAATCAAATCGAGCTTAATTCCAATGTATTGGTTGCCAAAGACTGGCGTTGCTTGTGTATAGGCAGTTGGGGCCTCAATAAGAGGTCTCAATGTGTGCCAAAGTAGAAAGCTGCTTTAACATGTTGAATATACTGTATATCGCAAATGAATAACGAAGTGATAATCATTTTGACTTACTATAGCATTATAGTCATATTTATTTACACATAACAAAATAAAACGTGGACGTGGCTGTCTATTAGGTTCGTATACGTTTGAAAATCATGTGATTTGAAGCTGAGCTCTAATTGGCTTGTTTCAGAATGTCGCCCACTTTATGGGCTCGTGCGAGGCTGGCAAAGTGGTTAGCACGCCTTCTTCACAGTTACAAGGTCATGGCAGCTTGGGTTCGATTCCCAAAAGTCTTTCTGTTTTCTCCGGGTACTCCGGTGTCAATAACGGCGGTTTGTAACGTAAAATATGTCTCTGAAAAGTGCAAATGGCATGAAAGCTTTGGCATTTGGCAAATGGCAATGCTATGAGGATCCAGTTTTTTCCGGAAGTGTGTGCGCGCGCGTGTGTTTGAATGGTTACAATGCATTACAATCTATGCTATTAAGATCCAGTTTTTTCGGATGTGTGTGTGTGTGTTTTGAATGATTACCTTGATTAGGGTGTTTGTTTTGAATGATTACCTTGATTACCCTAACTCATACTGATAATACTAGTCTACTATAAAACTGATACTGATAATAAAACTCCTACTGATTATTCAGTGATTCATTTATTGCATTCTCTAACAGTTGACTTTCACTAACATTTTCAATAGTTTTATGTAATGATGCATTATCACTTGATAAATGGCCATTTACAGTACGGCATTACTAACGGTCTTCATGGACTGTTTGTACATGTTATAAACTTGCTCACTTCAATTGTGCACGGCTTAGTGGAATACTGTCACACTAACAGATACCCAAAGTCTGATACCCTACATGCCCTCCATGCTTGAGATGAAAAATAAGATCATGCGCTTTGTGATATCCATTTATCTGTGTTCTACCAAATTCTCTAAAATGTCCTGAAACTACAATGGTGTTGGTTAAGTAGGAAGAAGAATGAGTCAAACAGGCAGTACAATCTATCCTTCATGACTAATACTTCAACCATGAGAGCAGATCTATGGAAAACATCCACAGCTGTTTGGGCATTGCAGGACAGGGGACAGGAGTTTCTCAGCAGGAAATTTGTGGGCATATGGTAAAATTTGTGGTGGGTACAGATGTGAATGGTTATGATGATAGCCCGTTCTGCTTAGCTTGGGGTGATTTGTTTAGCTGTTTTGAGGTATTCAAGTTTCCTGTGGTCACTGTAGACTATTGTGGCATTCAAATCCTCAAAGCAAATGTCAACACTCTTTCAATGCAAGTTTCAGTCCTAGTAAATCCCCGTTACTGTCATCGGTTTTTTGTTGTGTGAAGTTTTGCAAAGTATGCAATGGGATACATCTGCTACAGTAACAGTAAGCATGTAAAATCTTATTTTTGATAGATTTGGACTACCTTAGGTGGTTGGTACTCTAGGTTGTTTAAAAACTAAATATTTTCGAAATCGGAAATTGCCTGAGGAAAAAAGCCCATCTAGCACTTTTTTGAAGGAACTAGGGTCTAGTATAATTGTTTTTGATGGTGAAACTGTCATTTTTCCATTCCCAGGGCTACCTAGTCGCTACTGTTGGGCCCCAAAGCAAGGCCCCTAACCCTCAACGGCTTGGGCAACATTCTTTAAAGCAGCGGAATAATGCACAGATTCATCGTTGATGAAATTGCTTGAATTCGGCTCAGCCCCAGTGTTAACTCATCTGGACTTGACCACAGCAAATGTGCACAGTTCCAGTATACTGTATGTGCCGAGCATATAGACTGTATACGTGTTTCTATTTCGGCTGCAAGAACACAGTAAAAAAACGTACCCTGTTCATTTTTAGAGGGCTGAAGCACGTAGGAACACTGAGACAATAAGAATTCAATTCTATATTGTATATCCTATAGAGGACTCACCGATCCTGTGGATGGACGGACAGATGGATCGATTGATATAATCAGCCAATCACATGCCATCAGCATGATGCATTGAAACGTACAGGTCATGAGCTTCAAGTAATGTTCACATCAAACTTTTAGTGACTTTGCAAACATTTTTATGTTATCAGAACCACCTTGTTGCTTATAACAGCTAGGGGAGAAGTTGTACATTTATGCTGACAGGAACACTACGATAACTCAAATAATCGCTGTTCACAACTGTTTTATTAAGAAAAGTATCTCAGAATGCACAACTTTGTCTAACCTTGAGCTGGATTGCTTTTAACAACAGAAGACCCGATCAGAGTAGGTAATGTGCTCGACTTTTACGATTTTTTACCTATCTTTCAAAGTCCAAGGTCCTGAGGTAACATCATTACTATTCTGATAAATATTACCTGTTATCATATTGACCTTCATCTACATGATTGTAGTGATAGTAGTGTAGGGAAGTGGTAGCTCAGTGGTTGAGATGTTTGACTGCTGATCCAAAGACTGGGGGTTCGATTCCCAGCACTGCCAAGCCTGGGCCCCTGAGCAAGGCCCTTAACCCTCAACTGCTTGGTTGTAAGTCACTCTGGATAAGAGTAATGCAAATGTAATGTAAAATGGTTGTATTTGCATCTTGTGTGTGTGTCTTCTGATTGATCATGTGCAGGTGTACATGATCAATCAGTAGGTACACACACACACAAGATACAATCATTTTACATTACATTTGCATGTATGTGCATCTTGTGTGTGTGTGTTTGTGTGTGGTGTCTTGTGATTGATCATGTGCAAGTGTACAGTGTAAATACAGTGTATCAGGTAACATTTACAGTGACACAGGCTTGATATGTGTGTATACTGTATGTGTAGGTAAATTGGGCCGAGTGTAATATCAGGCTGTATCCATGGGGGGGCAGTGTGCTGGGGCCAGCTCAGTGATGTCCTGCTGTGGGATTTGTTCAGTCAAAACTCCAAACTAAAATGAGCCAGTTAACTTCTGGGAATTAAATCAGTGCTGGATAGTCTATACCGTAGGTGGTTTTCTTCTTTTTTGTCATGTTTTTCAGATCATATTTGACATATTTTTTCACGGTTCGTGGTTAGTCGTTTTGACAGAACTTGGAGGCAGCGCTCTCTTCAAACACTAATTGGAATAATTCCTGCAGACCCACACAGTTTAGATCTAATCATTTGACACAGCGGTACTTTCCAGCTTGTAGACACAGCAGCATTGTGTATTTAAATGTGTGATGCCTTTTTTTTTTTTTTTTCTCCAGTAGACATCATGCATTAAGTAACCGTTGCACCACATTTCTAGCACACGAATCTGTAGACAGCAAGGTTAATTCCAGTAAGAAACCGTTTCCAACTAGCTTCACACGCTTTGGAACAGAGACAAATTGTATGCAAGGTGGGCAGCCGTAAGATTGCACGGTTTTAATACGTTCCACATTTTTAGACCTTGCTTAGCAGGACACGGTGTGTGTCGTGCGGAGTGAAAAACTTGAGGTACTTGCATCCCTCCGTCTACAGTCGTAGCCCACGCTCGGCTCAGCTGGGGGAGACCCCTTATAGAGCGAGAGGAAACCTGGCAGACTTCAGCTGGCGCTAAATCTTTACCAGCCCTTCCCCACATATCATTCTGAGTGCTAGCACTTGAGTATTAAATGTGCTAAGCTCCTTGGGGCACGTGTTTAATGGCAGAATTCTGACGAAAGATGTTTCAGGCTACTGGTGTGTGGTAAATCTGAGCTCTTTTTTTTTTAATGGGTTGTACCGTCCATTTTTTGGACCGCACAAGAGGAATTGAAGAATTCAGTTCATTAATTTGCAAGATAATGACCTGATGATGCGGTAAGGTTATGTAAGGATCTACCCTTAGCTTTTGATTAGAGTTTAAACTCTGCTAACTCAATATTATGAAACTGGAACTTCTTCACTGTAAGAAAAAGTAGGTCTGCTGAGCAGAAGGTCATGGGTTCAGTTCCTTGAACTACTAATCTGCCACTGCTGGGCCCCTGAGCAAGGCCCTTAACCCTCAAGTCGATCTGGATAAGGACGTCTACCACACAAGGTTAATGCATCCATTGGATGCCGCTTATCCTGTTCAGGGTCTCGCACAAGCGCGCACACTCATTCACAAGCTTCATCATTTTATATCTATGATTCGTTGTCTGGCATTGTGTGGGCTACATGGTTCCTTGAGGAACTAGCTAGACGAAACACAGCTTTCAGATTTTACTGCACGCTGCACATTCATAGCCATTTTCTCTTGTAAATATTTTGTGTGCATGTGTGTGTGAGAGACATTGCACCCTCCAAAGCCTAAGGCTCTGCTTTAATCAAGATGCTGTGGGAAAAGGATGCCTGCTTTTATGTGGTACCTACATTAATCCAGATATGTCTCCGAATGCATTCACGTTCAAGTCTGAAGAAAGTGTATGTATGCTAGCAGGCTTGCTTAGCTTTATGAGAATCATTTCCTGATGTAATTAGGTAAAACAGCTCTGGTGCTTTGAGCCAATACACAAGTTACAATGTTATTACAGTGTAAACTGCGGTGAGCGTGTAATTATAGTCCAAACAATCTCACAACACTTGATTTGTCTGAAAACGCAGCACCGTTAATGCGAGTGTCGGTATCAAGGGTCCGTAAAATGTAGCCAAATATTTGGATAAATGTTTCCGTAAAACTATGCGAGGTAGTGAAGGACTTTCGGTTTTCTGAATTGCAAATGCCTTTTTATAAACCTTCTTTGTTTGTTACATCCATCCATATCTCCATCCATCCATACATACATACAATCATACATGCATACATCCATCCATACATCTATCCATCTATTCATACATCTATTTATCCAGCTATCCATACATCTATCTATCCAGCTATCCATACATCTATCTATCCATCTATCCATCCATACATCTATCCATACATCAATTGTTTTGTAGTGCACATAGGGGCCAGGAACCAAGATTATATACGAGTGGTCTCAGCTACAAGGCAGGGAGTGGGTTTGGAGTGGGTTTAGTCCCTTCATAAGGCACACTTGCACAAACATTGCAACAAAATTGTCAGTGCATTTCTTTAAGAACTGAGTGACTTTAAGAACTTGCCGTCGAATTCATCTCAGCCCTTAGCAGATTTCATTGGGATAAGATAATCAATGTTCTTCAATTACAAATACATATTAGCGCTTTTAATGTTCTGACTGATCAGGGCATATTTATCTATGAGTTTTGTTGCGTATGAATTTTTCACACGGTACTAATAATGAAGGACCTGCAAACTCCATACTTACCGATATTTTTTCATAGGCTCGCATGGTCTCTCTTGCAGGAAGTTTTTCTTTAAATCCAGAATAAGCACTGCACAGAAAAACTAAAGCTTCGCTTCCGATGTACAGCCTGCTGTAAGTGATGAATGAATTACAGCGAGTTAGAGGGAGAGGACTGGGACTGGCCACAAGGTTCTCCACCGCAGACCAAAATGACAGAGGTCATAACTTGCCTCCATGTCAGGAAATAAGACTTATGGTTTGGTCTGCCAGTATTGCTTTATAAACACAGTGTGCAGGGACTCGCTCATGGTTACGCTCCTCGTAAAATCAGAAGTGAAATTGAAGCGGTTGGGTTTGCTCAATGCTCTTTTTAGATCTCTGAGAATAGAAACCTATGTGTGGAATGTTGACACGAGAATCGAGTTGACACGAGCAACCTTTGGCACTGACGTAAGTCTCCGGGCTGCTTTCGAACGGCTGCGGTGGATGACGAATCAGAAGATAAAGGCAATCTGCCGCCTTAGCCATAACGGAGGAACTCCGCCACAACCACTGGCACTGTGAGTCAACTCGGCCTGCTGTTCACAGCCGTGAAAATAGCAACACAGCAACTTAAATAACACTATAGTTACTAAAAAGAGGCCCGAAGCTTTTTAGACGTCAGCTACTTGTGGTTGTGATGCAAGTTTCACGTCACTTTGGCTCTCTAGATAGTTGTGAAACAACCAGTCATCTTTACTCCGTGGCTCAGAGGGTGTGTCACGTTAGATGTTTCCACATATTTGTTGGATGTGTGCCTGTAGCATGTACTCATCAAATGATCATTCTTTAGCGCTTATCCTTTTTCAGGGTTTTGGGGACGCTGGAGTCTATCACAGCTAACTTAGAGTGTGAGGCGGGGTACACGCTGGACAATCGCTAGTTAATCGCAGGGCTAACACTTGGAGACAGACAACCATTCACACACACATTCACGCCTACGGACAATTTCGAGTAGCCAATTCTCCTATGCCCAATCACATGTGTTTGGCGGCGGGAGGAAATCGGAGTACGCAGGGAAAACCGACGTAAGCACGGGGTGAACATGCAAACTGCACACAAACACCCAGGGTGGAAATCGAACCCATACCTGAACTGTGCCTACATGTCTCAAAGTAAGAAAAAAGGTTGTGTGTGTGAGTTTGTATGTGTGTGTCATCCAGTGCCATCTATGGAAACCATATGCACATCCATATCTGCAATTAGACTCAAAAGGGGGTTGGCCTAAAGTGTCTCTTTGTGTTGTGTTCCTTGAGAACGTTTGTCTAACTAAAGAACTACGTGCCGGTTAAAACTTTGTCTTGCTTTCTTTTTATAGATTTGCGCCGACAAATCTGTGAGGAGATGCAAATAAACATAAAAAAAATGAAACAAAATGTGACCGTCATCAATATCACTAGTGTTGTTAATCATATGTATCAAACCATAGTGCTTTTTAAATCAAACCATAAATCTCAATTAATCCTTATATTTAGAAACACTTTTTAAAAGCTTGAACACTGTGTTATGTACACACTGTACACATGCGATGGGTCTGGGGAAACTCTTTTCCTTGTCGATGTTTGATATCTATAATGAAGTCTGAATCAAATCACATTTGCTGACTTTTGAAATGTGTTTCTGTTCCAAATGAAATTAAAATAGACGTCTCTAGAATATCTTAAGATCCTGTTTACTGCTTTGTACAAAAAGTCAGATTTTTTTATTTTTTCTAATATCATTTATAATTAAAACCATTTTTATTTAAGTTTTTTCCCTCCTGCCAGTTCCTCCTTTAGGGAAGCGTGAAGACTTCGTTCATTTGCCTTAATTGATATTTGTGGACATGGCGTCCTTCATATTTGAGGGTTAGTATTGGGTGTGGTGGGTGTAGGATGGAGCAGACAAGACTTTCCGTATAGTATACAATAGATGAGACAAGATAGATAGATAGACACAATAGATGTTTCTTTCCGCAAGCTATCCAGGCCCTAAACCAGAACTCCATCACATAACACACACACATACTGTACACACAACAGGACTCCCTTTTTGCTTTTTCTTGCTTCTTGCCTTTATTTTTTTTATTTTTATATATTTTTTCTTCTCCTGGGACTTGCTTTGCACACACATCTGCACAGGACTCTATCTTGGACTCTCTTTTGCACACACATTTGCACAAATTGCACAGAATGTATATGTACACTGTATATTTATATTATTAGTGTACACTGCATATTTATATTATATTACATATATATTGCATATAGATGTACATTTGTAATCGGTAAGTTTTTATATTTTATATAAATATTTATATGCAACCAACACTTTGTACTTTTACACTTTCTTTCTCTCCCTCACCCCTATTACAGTAAACTTTCGGTCAGTCGTCAAAGCATTTCACTGTATGTTGTACTATGCATGATGTACAAATAAACTTTGAACTTGACCGTAGACGTATTAGATGGGTGGGTAGAAGGTGTGGAGAGGGGTGCAAAGAGTACTAGGTGGAAACGGAGCTTAAGTTCATTTAACTTTTCCGGCTGTGTGTGTGATCTTTATTGGATTGTTTTTTGAACATTGTGTGCAATGTCTTAATATTTGTGTGTAGTTACATAAAGCCTATTCCACACATAAAAGTAATACACATGGTCAGCAAGCTCAGACTTCACACTTGGTATCCTCAGTGACCGTAATAACAGCATCATATTAACAGTGTTCTTTTCAGGACTGAGTTGAAACTACTGTACTGTCTCCATGAGCTTGAGCAGATATCCTCTTAGCTTTATACTTTTGCAAAGGTCATCATGGACATGATGTTTTACGGCTTAAACAAAGGAATATAATAAACGGAATGATGCATCAAGCATGAGCATTAAGAACATATTCAGAGCAGTTATGTGCCAAGAAGAGCCTAAAAACATATTCCAGTCCTGGAGAGCGCTCTGTAAGTAATAAATGAAATGTAATAGCATTTACAGTTCCAAACTAAAGCTCGAAAATGTCCGTGCAATGTCACAAGAAGCATAACTACTGGCACAGGAAGATGATATCATACATCAAAGAATTTATGAGCCAAAAAATAGTGGACTTTTACAGCAGTCCCGGGACCTCATCTATCATCACGGCACGGAGAGGGTTCAAATATTTTTCTTGTGCATAAAATATCTCATTCATTTATGCATAGTAAAATCAGGGCTATCTGTGTTTGTGCGCAATGTCAGAGCACCTTGCTATGCGAGAGAACATGTTCAGTTCCAAAACCAGACAGCAATAATAAAGCATTTGTAGACAGAACGCATGGAACACACACACACTATATTTAACAAAATTTATGATATTTTATTCACTAATCAGGCTAATTTCTAAGCATATTTACTTTTGATATATAAATGACTGGAATTACTCATCAAGGGAGGGGCTGGGTTACGCTATCGTTCTAATAAGCAGCGATTCTTGCCCTCACAGCATCGAATGTTTGGACAGACAACGAGCCAAACGATCTTCTGCCATATGTTTACAATCGAAATCGTGGGATGTAGCAGGGAAAAAAAAACCCAGCCCAAGTTGTGGCAGTGATCAGCTCTGGAATTCCTCATTACACTTTCCCACTATAACACATAAGATGGAGATATATATATATGACTGTAGTATATATATATATATATAAGTATATAGTAGTAATATATGTAGTATATGTATA
>JAOUQX010000009.1:594728-605453 GCA_028566295.1 Liobagrus marginatus | reverse complement strand
ATCTTCAGTATAGCATGCCTATATAATGTATACCTATAGCGTATCATGTACAGAATTGTAGCCGTACAATGCATATTTATAGCATAGTATATTATAGTAGGTTACCTTTGGTACACTATTTCTAGTATATTATATTATTACTAGTGCCTATTACCATAACCATTGTGATCATCATATATATTGTCATATACATATTGAATATAGATGTACATTTGTAGTTTGTAATTACTGTACACACTGTTAATAGTATTTATATGCAACCAACGCCCCCCTTTTTTTCACAATTTCCCTCTCTCCCTCACCCCCCCATTTATAGCAAACGTACAGTTAGTCGTCAAAGCATTTCACTGTATGTTGTACCACGTATAAATGTACCTGTGACAAATAAACTTTGAACTTTAGACTGATATCAGGCTTGTCCCATGGAATAGAAACCCAGGGCCTACTAAACAGATTTGATTTAACAGATTTTCCTCCTGACATCGACTGTAGTCCTGGCTGCCCTACCACTTCTCCTGAGTGTATTCAGATTGATTCGTCTAAATTGGTTTGTTAATAAACTTTTCTATATTTTTCAACTCACTATGGGGTGTGGTTCTTTATTTTCTAAGGTGTGCTAAGCTGTGTGTTTGCTAATTAGCTGTCCCTGTCTGTTCTACAATACCGGTTTTATCAAGATGGTACATCCTTGAACATCTTTAACACTCATTATTTCTCTGGTTAGTCATTAGTATCTCTATCTATGCCTCACAATGCATCACGTCTAGATTTCAATGAGTATACATAAATAGATATCTTTTTTTTCTTTCTTATACCGCAGTTTTCTTAATCACTCTATTTTCATGACTATGTTCTTTAATGAATAAATTCTTATTTTAAAGCACCCTAGTTTTAGGTCTTAATGGTTATATTCCTTTATGTAAAATAAAATCTACTGTTGATAGCACCCTTCTATTTACGGTTCCTGCCTTTACTCACTCCTTTTCCTACACTCTAGTGCTACTCCTAATATCACTAGCCTCATCTCTCCATAATTGCTATCACCTAGCCTCATCTCTCCATAATTTTTGAAAAAAAAATGACCTGGGAATGTTTTGAGAAAGGGTGTGGCTGAAATTCAAATTTGTATATCAAATTCAATTCAAATCTGGACTGACCTTTTTACTTTATTTCCGTAGTGACCCCTAGTATGAAAACTAACAAATGAACATATAAAGGAATGAACAATTGAATGGACGGGTGGACATATACCAGCTGATAATACCTACAGACATACACACATAGACAGAATGAGCAGTACTATATTGAAGCACTACTCTAGTTTCTGCCTTTTTTTGTGGCATGTCATTATACAAACGCTAAATGTTTACAGTGTTTGAGTGTCTATAACCAAATTCTACATGATTCATTTGAAAGTCCAACCATTTTGAAACGAGTTGCCTACTGCAGGTAAAGTAAAAGATTGTGGGCAAATATGTAAATGCTTTTATGTTAACATTAAGGTAAAGGTAAATTTCAGTTTACCCTAAAAGGTGAAAGGGTTTGTGAACGTATGTGTGGGTTCGCAGGCTTTATGACGTCAGAGTAGTGAAAGGGCACTAAGACTATTTCCTTCAGAAGCGTTCCTATAGCAGGACGTGCTCCATTAACACTGCAGTCATCCATCATTCATCATACACCGTGCACTCAGAGAGGGTATTCAGCGGCGGTGGGTAAAAGGGACTGGATGATGAGGAGGGCACAAGAGAGAAGGAAGAACTTGACCAAGAGGATATTGAAAGACAGTAATGAGAGAGAAAAAGTGAAAAAGAAGAGTTACAGAAAGCAGTGAATGTGTGTGTGAGAGACCGAGACAGAGAGACAGTCAGACAGACAGCACCTTCCAGCTTTGTAGGGAATCTCTGTCTCCCTCAGTTAAAAGTAAATAACTCCTCTGTAATTGCTGGTCTACCACTTAGACCTCACACATATAAACACACACCCACATACAAACATTTACATAAGCAAACTCACAGGTGCACATGCAGGGTACACTATAGCCCACTGCAAACAAGCTTCAGCACGCACGCACGCACGCACGCACGCACGCACGCACGCACGCACACACACGAGATGTGATTAACGTACCAGGAGTGAGCTGAGCGTGAGCTTCTTGCTCTACGAGCTGATGCACTCACACACACACACACAGTTACTAATCCTACGCAATTTTTTACCACCCTGTGAATATACTTCATTCACATATTCACCACACAATCTATACATATGCATTACACACAAAACTGAAGGTTTTAAGACATACATCAACATGGCTGTAGATCGGTACAGATCAGAACTACTTCCCAAGGAGATATTATAAAAACCAAAATGATCCATCCTTCTGTTTCCACTTATCCTACACATTTTTGCAGGGAATCGAGAGTCTTTTCTGTCCCAGGGGACTCTGGGCGCAACGTGGTTGACATCCTGGACAAGGTACCAGTCCATTATAAGGCACAATGGCACACAAACTAGAGACAAAATCAAAGACGACGATCAGCCTACAGCACTTTTCTAACTGTAAGGCCAAACCATCAAGCTACTGCGCCCTCCAGTAAAACAATCCATTATGCAAATTATAATGGAAGTGGAGGCTGTGATTAAGGTGTTGGACTGCCGATTGGAAGAGTGTTTGTTCAATTCCCATCACCACCAAACTGCCTCTGCTAGGCCCATGTGAAAGGTCCTTAACAATCAACTGCTTGGTTGGATAAAACATTAGATAAATGTAAGTTAGTATGGATGAGGATGTCTGCCAAATGCTAGAAATGTTACTTTTAATAATCTGAAAAGTCCAAATCTGACCCTAGTTAGAATACCATGCCCTTACTGCCAATGGTCAGTCTTGGGTTGTTTAATTTGTAAGTGCAGGCTAAGTTACTCCGCCACCCAGCTTCACACACATACACACCCACACCCATGTGTTTACAGCAGAACCGCAACCCAGGGTGAAACCTGCAAGCATGGACTTTTAAAAGCTGATGGTCAATCAAATGTAATAGCCTTGTTTTCACAATTCACATTTAACATTTGCCTTTCCATTTCAGGCCACAGCCGAAGATGAACTAACCGAGGCTGAACGTTCTACCACATAGAAAAAAGTCACAGGAAATAGGCTAACTGTATCCAATCAAATACTTCTGGCCAATCCAATTATGTACTCAGTGAAGACGTTTGAGTGCTTGAGTATAGCCGCACAGTTATGTTCTGTGCTGGACAAAATAAACCAGCGCACGATCTTTGGTTTGAGCGTGTGCTTGCAAGGCGAGGCATTGCACCAAGGTTTAGTGTTGCATGAATTGGAATCACGTGCCGATGCTGTATCAATAAACACTACTGGCAATTAGACCTCATATAAAAGATCTGTCTCTAATCTCTGTATTTGCTACTTTTCTAGAGCACCACTTTTCTGAGACTCACACGTGACTTCTATGGGAAATGCAGTGCTGGCTAGGCTAACAAAACCACAGCACAACGGTTTGTCAAGGGTATGGAAGGAAATCAGTTTGGGCAGATTTCCCAGTGTGAGATATCAATTCAGGTGTGAACTCAGCACTTTGAATGCTCAGAGAAGCAAGAGTCCTTGGATTAAAGATCGTGTTGCTTCAAGCAGACATTTTTAAAACACTGCTAATTCAGTTTACCCATGAACCGGGGCTCCGGTAAAAATCTGCAGATTCTTGCCAATTGTTACAAGCAGTTTTAGAAAATCCAGATAAAAATAAAACTGCAACCAGCGTCTTTTCATTTCAAGTGTTCTGTAGTGAAGTTATAGCAACAGAACCATTTGAATCCTTCATGTTCCGACACATGTATTTATTTGAAGTCCTAGCTGCAGCATGGGCAGTCGGCTAAAAAGATTCACCAATGAAGGTACAGAGGATTACAGTGGGGCAGAAGGGAGAGGGCGAGTGAGAGGAACTCCTGTAATGACCCCTTGATGAAATCCCTGGCAGGATGGTTTGGGTAAACAGTTATGTCTGGAGTGTGTGAGGCAGAGCTCACATTGCCTGCACTCATTTAGCTAATTGCAGTAGCACCATATATGCCAACAGGTCAAACAGAGCTTGCCTATGCTGGGTTACAGAACATGGGCAAATGTAAAGATCTGAGCGACTTTGACAAGGGCCAAATTGTGATGGATACACAACTGTGTCAGCGCATGTTCATAACATCAGGTCTTCTGGGGTGCTCAGGGTTTTGCAGTGGGTAGTACTTACCAAAAATAATTGGAAGAACTACAACCATTAAACATGTAAACATGCAACGGGGTCATGAGTACCCAGATTTTATTGATGTGTTTGGAGCAGACATTAAAACCACATAGGAGCTACTCTAGTACAATTTTCTAAAAGTCAAAACACACACTGGCTTGAAGCTTGCTGTGCATGGGGTTGCGTAGTTGCAGGCCAACAAAGTTCCAATGCGGAACCCGGTCCACCGCTAAAAGCTTTGACAAGAGCATCATAACTGGTTCACGGAGCAATGGAAGAAGTTGGCCATGTAGACAGAGAGATGCATGTACCCAGGTAAGAGACTGCACCAGGATGCACTATGGGAAGAAGATACAGTAAGTCTGGGGAGGCAGTGTGATGCTCTGGGCAATGTTCTGATGGGAAACCTTGGATCCTACATTTATGTGGATGTTACCCTGACATGGACAACGTACCTGTACATTGTTGCACACTAAGTACACCCACCCCCTCATGGCAATGGTATATCCTAATGGCAGTGAACTTTTTTGATCACTTGCAGGATGGTCTGGATGCACAAATCATAGCAATAGAGGCCTTAGTTCACATGCCATTTATAGTGCATTAATAAGTCATTAATAAAGACCCCGACGAGTTATTGGAACGATACTAGTGTGTGCTTGAAACTTTTCGAACACCAGCTGAACATTCTGTATGTGTACATGTATATGAGGAGTGTGTGTATGTATGTAGGTTGTGTGGATCTTAACGTACTTTGTAAATTTGTGCCTTTAACTTGGCTACCAATGAGAACTCTATGGTTTCCATTGATACGTTTGCCAAAGTGGGGCACATAGCGACAGGCAGACAGACCGACACTTTATTGATCGTGAAGGAAATTCAAGAAGTTTTAAATAAAGTTAAACTATGTCGGTTAAAAAAGCTTTCCACGGCATATCATGTCAGTTTGTGTGTGATATTCCCTTCTAACAGCTTCTGCAAATCGTTTCCTTACAGAGATTTCATGCTGAATCCAAACAAGCTGTATCCAATTACTGTCCTGCAAGTAATCGCGGGTGGAGCTGCATTAAAGGTGCTGATTTTAAAGGGTGTATATAAAACCACGACATTTTGCAATGTCAATACATTCTCCCAAAGTTCAATGTATATGCACAAACCAGAGAAAACAAAACAATCCAACTGTCTCCCCAAAAGTGATGGTTGATGAAAGTGAAATAAACAGGCTTGATGTGTATGTTCTCAGGATTCAGTCGATCACACGGTGCCTGATTAACAAAAAGTAAGGGGTTTTCATGGGAAGTTGAAATTTTGTTCTTTGCACTGGACAAACTTTGTTCCTAAAAAACAGAGTGTGTATCCTGTTTTATGAAGTGTTAGACCCCTGTAAAGGTATTAACATGTATTTAACATCTGGGACATTCAGAAACCTGTCCACTGTGATGCTCTAGGAGCAAGAAGAATAGAGTTTCATTGTAATATATAATAATATATATGATTAATAATTTAAATAATATTTTAACATAATGATGACAGACATTTGGCATGTGTTATCCTAAAATGGTTATAATTCTGTGCGGTTCTTTTCTTGGTATTCTTCTTCCTATTTACTACTTACAATATTTTTAAATAAATAGTTCTTATACAATATTTATAATTTCAATATAATATCACTCTAGAAAAGCTTTTTGTAGTCAAATCAAGAAGTAATAAGACTACTGATTATCAAAAGCAGGTCAGTACTTGACCACTGACAGCAGATCATTGGTAATAATATTCAAGATGCATGAGGTGATGGAATTAAAAATGAAATAGGTTTAATATCCTTTTTTGTATTTGCACATTTTTAGCCTTGGACATCATGGCTACAGAATCATTACTGTCTCAGTTCAGGAATGTTGATGGTGTAAAATCGTAAATCTTGCATGCACTGTTGTAAGCACTCAATCAAAGCTTCATTTCGAGCCAAAGGGCAACCTTGAGCTCATTTCCAGATCTCTGGAAAGCATTAGCAGGTTGGAAAGGATCAAGGTGGCTTTAATAGAACGTGACTTTTTACCAAGCTGTTAGTTAACAGAAACCTCAGGAACTCGGCTATTGTAAAGAAGAAGAAATTATTTTCAGCCCTTTGATCACAACATACGAGGCTTTGAGATTTGGTTAACCACGAACATTTTGCAAACAATGACTGAACCGAATGTGTGTTGTTACAACCTGGTGTAGGAAAAATGGTATGGAGGAGACTAAGATCACGTTTGCTTTGAATTTTATTCTTGCTTTCTTTTTCCCAAAATGATCAAATCAGGCCAAAATAATATACTTATTCTCCTCAGAGAAAAGTTTTGTATGTACTGTATACATATATAGTGTTTGGAAATGAGGTTTTATATACAGTATATGACACAGAAGCAAGTATACTACACCGCCCTCCTGTACATATCAGTACTACATAAAGGTGTGCAAACAGTGCAAGACCTATTGATAAATACAGTACATTACAAATGTCTGTCCAACCAACCATAAAACATAGACACATGAATGGTACACAGAGTAGACAAAATTAAATTTAAGGTTCGGTATTTAATTTCTTTCCACAGGTAATATCATACAAAATGAATCCTATATATAGGTGTTTACATCTATTTAGGCTTTTGTGCCTAATATAGTTGGGGTTTTAACATGGTCCAATTCTATTTATTTATATACTAAATAGGGTACTAAAGTCTGAGCTTCTTTTAAAAAAAAAAATTCAATGAAATTTTCCAGTATCAGGGTCTTTTCCCAGATCTCCATGCAACCCTAGAGATGTGTTAACCACATAACCCTATCCTTGTCCACTGCCTTTAACCTCCTAAACCACATCTCATCATCCCTGCAGACGCGCTGCTCTTAAGATGTCTACCCAAAATAGTAACCTCAGACACTTCAAAACACCAAAGATTTCTGGAACTGTTGTCTGAATTTCAATTACCTAACAATACACACAGGAGGTGCGTTTCGGAAGTCTTTCCCATGAAATGCTCCAATACCTAAAAAAAAAAATTCACTTCTGAAATTTCAACTGTTGCTTTTTCTGCTTTCTTGTAGCTGTCTCTATGATTGAGGAAGTGGACATGGTCCATTCAAACTTGGTGAACCCAAACCCAATTTGTACAAGTGAAAAACCCTTTTAGAAATTGGAGATAAATTCCTTTCTCACTAGAGAGCCAGATACTTACTTCCAACCTGGAGGGTTCTCCTGGGTATAACAGGTAAATCATAGAACATAGAAAAACATAGAGCCTGTGTAACAGAACCAACTCATCTGGGAGAGATCGTTTACATTTACAGCATTTGGCGGACGCTCTTATCCAGAGCGACTTACATGCAAGCAGTTGAGGGTTAAGGACCTTGATCAGGGGCCCAGCATTGGTAGCAATTCAATTCAATTCAATAGGCTTTCAATTATCGAACCATGGTTTGGAATTGAGCCTTCGGATCAGCAGTCCAACACCTTAACCATTGAGCTACCACTTCCCCCATCAGCTGTGCAATTTGTCGCACTATCCAATTGTTTAAAACTATGTAGCTTTAAATTTAAATCTGATGATCTATTGTTATGCTTTGACCTAAAGCATTTTACATTTGTGACACCGTTCTATTCAGTCGAACTCGCTAGAATTTCAATACTAAAACTCATTGTACATGTAAATTGTGTAAAATTGAAACCATTTAAATCCCAATCCCATGGATCACCCAAGCAGAGTGGAAAATGGTTGGGTCCCAACATCACTCACAGAGACCTGGTAAAAATGTATTTGAATGCTGTGTGTGTGAATGTTCAGGTAATACTGATGATGATGATCTCACACAGAAAGAAAAAGATGACTTTGCACACCCCGTACACAAAACCTTGTATATAATGATGTCAATTGATCGATGTTCGGAGAGTTTGGACCAGCTGTAGGTACACTTAACTTTTGTTACTGCATTTTTTAATTTTTAATTTTATTTTGAAATCCCAAGTAGAAACACACGTGAAAACAGAGTTCACTGAAACCAAAATCAGTGTGTTAACATGTGAGCTGTAATGTCTTATGGGTCAAAATTTCAGCACCGTACGCACCTGATAATAAAGCCAGTGTCAATAGTAAAGTGCTAAAAGGAAGAAAAAAAAGGAAGAAAATGGAAATTCAAAACAGACCAGGATTGGTGTACGTCGTAAAATGTACATGTATGAAATATTGGTGTTTTGATACAAAAAATGCATTTTAATATTTTAATATGTGGCCTGTGGTGGTATTATTCACCACCAGTGTGTCTGCTATTTTAGATGTATAAAAACACAATCTTCCATTCACCCTGTTAATAAATCTGCTTGCACATTGTTTTTGTGAGTGTTATCAAATTTGTGTGTTTAAATGCGAGTGTGTGCTGCTGTCTGTGGTGTTTACTGGAACTGGAAATGAAGCTTTTGGATTCTGTGGTAATCACATTAAAAACCAAAGTGTCTACAGAGTGGTTCAGTGTCTGACAACATCATAACAAAACTGTAAGAATAAAATGACAGCGAGGTTTAATTGCACTTTCTTTTTGTTTTATTAGGTGGGTGTGGTTTTTTTCCCTTTTTTTTTTTTCATTTTTATTTTGCCTAGGACTAGACAGAGCAGTAGCTCAAGCGGAGGTGGGCGATAATGTGTACAACTCCACAATGACAGTTTAACATCGACAGGGGAACATGAACGCAATTAGGTTAATTAAGTTCTGTGGAGAAATGTTGGTCTAGCAAAGAGTTTGATTTCCTCTCTGTTAAAGCCAGCGAAGGAAATTGCTCCACATGAATAAGACTGGCATGGAAACGTTAGCCTGTAGCCTGCATTTTCTACAAGCTGATTAAGAGGAAGGAACCTTTACTGTGTTTTTTTTCCAATAGAAAAAAAAAATTATTCGGCATTGTGTTCCTAAAAAAATAAAAATCATGCTACAGAAAAACGTAGGATCAGTAACCCATCTGTTTCATCATTTAAAAAGAGAGAAGAAAGAAAATAATCAAAAGGAAAGCCAAAAAAAATCACACCCTTATAAATAGAACACTGTTTAATGGTCTCTGAAAAGCTGTTCGAAGGTTTATTTTTTTAATCTACTTTTTAAATGCATAAAAAGATTGACCCAAAATGATGTGTAAGCAATATTATTGTCTTTTTTTTTCTAACATTGGTAGGGTTGCCCGTCTCCGACATTTACACATGCAGTATAAATGCAGTCAGTCTTTTTAAACATTAGACGAGACCAAAGCTCATTTTCTCGCATACTAAAATCACACGCGATTTTAAATATAAAATATTGAAATAAAATATTTTATTTTTCATAAAATAAAAAATAAAATTACATTTTTTATTCCAAATTGAATTTTTTAATCTCACATATCTAAAATCGATATGAGAATTTTATTTGAAAGGATAAGTTAATAAACCTGTTGGTGATCCTACACTAGTCTTAGCCTGAGACTTCATGCTCCTAAACCAGGGGTCTCCAATCCTGCTCCTGGAGGGCCACTATCCTGCAGAGTTTAGCTCCAACACACCTGCCTAGAAGTTTCTAACCTATTGTAAAGCATTGATTAGCTGGTTCGGGTGTGTTTACTTAGGGTTGGAGCTAAACTCAGGACAGTGGCCCTCCAGGAGCAGGATTGGAGACCCCTGTCCTAAACCGTTGGCTGAACATGTGATGCGTATGGCACAAAAAACTGGAAACGCTTTCAGGAATTTAAAAACTCATTTTGATTAGATTCTATAGGACACTGAACAAAACTAATGGTGGTTGGTTATTTTACATGCCAGTTAGACATGCTTTTGGCCAATAAAATCTGTGTATTAGAAACCATCAGTCAGAAGGTCAGGTTATGCGATAGTGATGGTCACACTCAGCTCCACAAAAGGTTGCACTCGGATATACAGAAGAGCCTTTTAGTCTGAGGTTGTAGAGACCATGCTAAATGCTAGAGCTCTAGGAAATTGAGGATCTTCTGAGGATCTCTTGGTGCAGGAAGTTGATGGTCACTGAACCCAGTTCACAGTCCAGTTGTTTCAGTGCAGGAGTTCATCCACAGAGCTATCTTCCACTACACTTAGTGTACATTAGGTCTGTAGCCACCTTTCATGGCCATTCACCTTTAGGCTACATGCTAATTGGGAGACATCATTTGGTGACCTGTACATTGTCAATTCAAAATGTATATCCAAAGCTTTTGAGGAAATCGGCGCAATTTTTGAATTTTAATATAGTTATTATATTTCAATAAAGATTTCATTCCAATTCCTTCCTAAAAATGTTTAATGATGGACACACAGGACCGACCGTGGAAACAGCAGTTCAAAGTTGCCAGCATAGTCTCCAAGTGGTACTGTCCACAGCAGTCCTTATACAGTGAGGCCTCGACTTACGAGTTTAATCCGTTCCGTGACGTGGCTCTTAACTCAAATCACTCGTATGTCAA
>JAOUQX010000009.1:517716-527857 GCA_028566295.1 Liobagrus marginatus | reverse complement strand
CGCTCCGTCTCTCTCTCGCTCCGTCTCTCTCTCGCTCCGTCTCTCTCTCGCTCCGTCTCTCTCTCGCTCCGTCTCTCTCTCGCTCCGTCTCTCCAGAATATTCATTGCTTTCACGCTGAAATGCCTGCTTCAGTCTCTGTTAAAGCAACTGGTGGATTTCAAAAGTGGATTTGTAGTGTAGGTCCCTGTACACGTAGGCGCGGTGAAACGAAATTAAAGACACATGAACGTCCAGAGATCCTATGCGTAAACCGTCCGATGACGAATTTTACGCCACGCAGATCCTAGAGGACAGTCATGCACTCGCGGACTGGAAAGTAGAATTGAGCTGTAAACTTCCAGCAAACTTAATTTCATGTAATAACCCCAAACACTTTAACCATCATTTAGATGATTTGGGGAATCTTGCTCATTTAAGTCGGATAAAAAAATAAAGGCACGACAGAAACATACTAGTGTGCTCACTTGTTCGGTTCTATAATAGCCGAAGCGGGCTGATAAGTGCAAAAAAAACAGAACGAGCAAGTTTATTGTGTGCTGTTTATAGTTAATCACTGATCTGCTCTTCCTAGCTGCTCTGATTCCACTGCCTCCGTTCGGTGTCTTGTTTGTGCTTCTGCTTCCCCCTATAGTGCTTCTTTCTGCTCATTGATACAGCAACCAAAAAAAATGATTTGCTTTATAATTTGACCCTTTCGACAGTGAGGTGGCTATCTGTTAGCACAGACTTACTACGTGCATATGATTTAGTCAAGTTAATTTAGTATTGCGTGCAAGTTTACAACAAACCCACTGTCCCCTCCAGGATTCTGCACATTTGCGATCTTAACATTCTAAACAAGATTTTAGATCTATTTTAATGATCTATGATCATTTTTAAGAGGAACCTCTTTTTTATTTTTTATTTATTTATTTTAAAGACAGCTTTTTCAGTTTCGCGGATTTGGGAGATAATAAAACACGCATATAACTATTCACTCATAAGTGACAAAATGTGCTTGAAACATGAGTACATCCATCACGGAAAGTAAATGTAGATGTTCTTTACTAATAAAAGTTAACAAAAAAAGAATCCTGCGCTCGCTGTTTCATCAATTCAAGTAGGTTTTAAAGGGAAGAACACACACACATTTTTTGCTAAATAGGCATAGCAAAATTGGAATTTCATTAAGAGAAAACAAAATAAACAAATATTTCACCCATTAGTCCTGGAGGTAGTGAAACCAGAATTACATTACTTAAATTAGGAACTAAACAGCGAGAGAAGTCTTCACTCCTCGGAATATTTTACCTTCCTCCAGTCTTGAATATCAGGTCTGCGTTTGGAGCTCCTTTCGGGTGCTGGTAGCGTGGCCTGCGCTCTCGGTTTGTGTTCGCAGGGGCAGGTCTCTGCGCTAGCGACTGCATCATCTCTGTTTGCAAAGGTACAAAGAGAGAGTGAACCAGAACAGCACAAAATAAAAACTAACACAAATTAAGATCCGAAACCGAACTGCTTGAGCTTCCTTCTCTTACCTTGGTAGTCTTCCTGTTCCTGTCGTTCATTGATGTCCAGTGTGAGTTTCTTCATCCGCATGCGCTCCTCCTGCTCTGCCTGCTGCTGGTTGAAGTGATTGGCAGCCAGATGTGACGACAGAGGCACGTTCAGGATCTTAAACTGTAAGAGAAAGTGTTTGCGAATTAAGATGCGAGTGTTCAGACCGACAACGAGAGTGATGCACTAAAGAAGCAGATTGCTTACAATTCAATTTATTTATTGTAGCTGTGCGTGCGTGCGTGTGTGTGTGCATGTATACACTATACGTTTTCTCAAGCCATTTCCTGAATACACCATACTACTATTCATCCCACAGCCAACACACTTTCAAACAGACCTGCTGCTTGTTCCCTTTCCTGGTCAGCATAACAAACTGCATGGTGTCCATGTCAGCATCTGTGTCTCCCGTACACGTGGTGGCAGTGCCTTTCTTCAGCTGACTCTTCAGCTGCAGCGGGATAGCGACGTCGAGCTGATGTACTTTCACTGCCTCGCCACTGCGCTGCTGCTCACGCGCGCACACACACACAAAATAAGTTAACAACTAAAAGACTTCAAAGGCATTTATTAGATGGTTGCTAAGGTGCTATGCTAACATACTAAACTGCTAAGCATGTTGCTAGGAAAATCCAACTGGCTCCAATTGGTTGATATAAAGTTTCAGTTGATTGCTATGCTAACCCAACGGGTTGCTATGGCGTATAGTGGGCATGATTAAATACATTAACGCACCTGCAGGTTTTCCAGCATCATCTTGTCGAGCGCCTGAATAAAGTCATCATCCTCAGCGCAGGCCACGTGTTTCAGACCTCCACCTCGTATCATCACCTCCTACCGAACACAAATTCAGACGCACTATTCACAATGAAACTGCTGAGCAACCACTTCCTGTTTGACTAGTGCAAGTGAACCCTCGCGCTCAGAGTGACGACGTGCTTACATTGTTCTCTTCGTCGGTCTCGTTCTCTTTATTGGAGTCTGTCAGGTAGTCGGTGTTCTCTTCCTCCTCGTCTCGCTCTTCTTCCTCGTTCTCGGAGGCTTCCTGCGTGTACGCAATACGGCAAAAAAAGGGTCACGCTCAAAGCCAAAACAACTAGGTGTAAATGTACTAATCATGCTGCTAAAACAATTAACTCGACTAATGCTCCTGCGCCCAAGCGCAAACCCGTGTAATAGTTCGCTCCGATGGCTTGATGAGTCATGGCGTTGTGGCTCACCTCCTCCTCGGGTTCGTTCATTTCACTCTCGTTTCCGGACTGCTCCTCTGTCTCAGTGCCCCGCTCGTCTTCGTCTTCCTCGTCCTCCTCGTCGAGAGCCTCTCCTTCTCCGACGCTGCTGGAACAGCTTCCGTCCTTCTCTTTTGCATAGCCTACACACACACACGCACACACGCACACACGCACACGCACACACACACTCTCAGTTCTGCAGCGGGGCCTTATTGTGTACTTACAGATATCAGCAGATATAGAAGGAGTAGGAAGTAAGAGGTTGTTTGGTATTTCCCTAATCAAGGCTAGAAATTCACACCTTGTCAGAAATCATATCACGCTTTCCTACTATATAGTGCGTGAAAAACAGTACACGAGGCGAGTACCATATCTGGATGCACAGTACCCAGATGTCTAATTCCGCCCGAATTCGGAAGTGCACATACGATGGACAATATACTATCCTATGAACCCACTGGAGAGACGACTCATCATATTCCAATATGGCATAAAGCCACGATGCGGCACTTGAACAGCTTTTAAGGAAAAATTCGTTTAAATTAAAAGTATGTAAATAAATGTTGTTCCTTGCAGTTAAATTGCACTTGTTTAACATAATCCAACTTTAAATGTTACGTGTCACGTGACTGTATCAACATGGTTGATGTAGGACGCACGAATTTCACTCATACAACCCACAATCACACTATATAGAACGTACATCTTCAACGTTCAGGAAGTACAAAACCTAAATGTAGTGCCTACATAAGGAATACGTGATTTCGGACGCACGCAGCCTCAGAGTTAGCATGAAGCTGTATATTTTATACATGCTAACATCAAAACAACTATATCTTCAGGACATCTTTTTGTGCTCCCATAAACTGGATTAGATGGCGTATAACCCCATTTGCTCCAGGGGCGCCGTATGCTCTGGCTAACCCTGCGCTCTGACCCCAACTTCCTAATAAGCTGGGATAGGCAAAAAACAACCCCCTGTCCCCTCCCAAGGGGTGAAAGTATAATATAATAAAACAATAAAATATAATTTAAAAAATGTACTTATTTGAATTCATGTGAAGCTGAAGATTCAAATAACTCCTTAAACGATCATCACTTGACCCCAATCGTCACGCATTAAAGTTACCTAATATGGGGAATTTAATTATCGATACCCCGATAATAGCATTAGTTATCATTAATAATTAACAACTGAAGGAAAAAATATGGCACGGTGGCAGAGTGGTGGCCTCACAACATGACGGTCATAGGAGCAAGGGTTCAATTCCTGCCCAGGGTGTTTGTGTGTGGAGTTTGCATGTTCTCCCCGTGCTTGCGTGGGTTTTCCCCGGGTACTCCAGTTTCCTCCCGCCTCCAAAATACGTGATTGGGCATAGGTGAATTGTCTATAGGAGTGAATGTGTATGTGAATGGTTGTGTGTCTCCAAGTGTTAGTCCTGTGATTAACTGCTGATTGTACAGGGTGTACCGCACCTATGTTAGCTGGGATAGACTCCAGCGCCCCCACGACCCTGAACAGGATAAGCAGTAGACGATGGATGGATCTCTCATGTTTTTATACATACCTCGTCCTCGCATCAGAGCGATACTGAATTACTAATGACTGCATAATGATCCTACTGCAGTAACACTACACGGATCTACACTTGGGCAAGTTCTTTTCTTTGTTGCTGGAAATATGCCTTCGCTGTTATGTTTTACAAAAGGGCTTGAATAAGTATAGGCTTTGAAAGCTCGCTTCCATTTCTGCTATAATTAGACTGAAATCTACTCAGAATGCACACACACGTACAGCGGTTTGACTGGATTCCAGGTTACCACCTTCGAAACACACCGCACAAAAGAATTCCGGTGCTAATTTTACCATTAAAGCTAGTTCAAGATTGCTGTCTCTCATTCTCTCGGTATGTAGGTGTGAATGGAGAAAGAAGGAAAGGAGCTTGGGCATGATGAACAACTCGGAGTGAGTCGAAGCATTTCCTCACACACAAACTGGAATGCTACTGAGCAGGGATGACAGAAACACAGAACTAGGATAACGAGCACAACAAGGTCTCCCTTTCACATACACGCGCGCGCACACACACACACTTAATACTCATCGGAAACATTCCGATGATTTAGCGGAAATGAAAACGAACAATTTGTTAGGAAATATTGACAGAAAACTGGTTTGTGCAGAACATTCTCAAATCCTCAGAATATTCGCTTCTTGGTTTTGGGAAACAACTTCTCAAAATATGGAATAAATGTCATGTGATATTAAGAAGATGAAACGTAAAAATAGAACTAACTAGCAAGTAGTGAACAGTGTGTGGTCTCGCTCAGCGACAATTATTCATTCATTCATTATCCAGCGGTTATCCTATTAAGGGTCACGGGGGCGCTGGAGTCTGTCCCAGCTAACTTACGGCGTGAGGCGGGGTACACCCTGTACAATCAGCAGTTAATTGCAGGGCTAACACTTAGAGACAGACAACCATTCACACACAAAATGCACTGTCTGCACTTTTTGTTGTACGTATCTCTGTGATGTTGTTATTTTATGTTCTTATGTGACTCTTCTTTGTTCTGTTTTACGTGACCGCGTTCTGTGTAGCATCGTGGTTCTGGAGAAAGGTTGTTTCATTTAACTGTGTACTGCAACAGCTATATATGGTGTAACGACAATAAATCTTCTTGAACTTGAGCATTCACTCATATGGACAAATCACCTATGCCCAATTGCATGTGTTTGGAGGTGGGAGGAAACCGGAGTACCCGGGGAAAACCTGCGCAAGCATGACAGAACAACAGCTTGCTGTGTATAAACACACTATAGACAGCAGTGTCCATGCTGAAAATACCTGCTATGGGCACATGAGCATCAGATATGGCCTATGAAGCAATAGGAGAAAAAAAAAAGGAGGTCTGATCTGAAGAATCATGTTTTCTTTTACATCATGTGGATGGCCGTGTGCGTGTCGGCCATTTTCCTGGAGAAGAGATGGCGCTAGGATGCACTATGGGTAGAAAGAAGGCCAGCAGAGGCAGTATGACACTCTGGGTAGGGTTTTGCTAGGAAACCATACATACCCCTTCATAAGAGCGATAGTACCTTAACGCTTTCTGCTACACTGTATGCTTATTATGTAAGAATGGTTTGGGGACATGACAAAAGAAGATCAAGGTGTCGAGCTGGTCTACACATTCCTCCGATTTCGATATGATTGAGCATCTGTGAGTTGTGCAGGACAAACAGGTCTGATCCATGGATCTGTTGCTAATTGTTTTGGTTCCAAATGCTCAAGCACACCTTCACAGGTCTTGTGGAGTCCAGGCCTTCATACTGCAGGTCATAGCTGAACGGTCACTAAAGCCAATCATTTTGACTTTCTTTGGGTTTTCATGCTGAAACTGAGGCGCAGTGAAGCACGTGTACCAAGGAAAGAAACGGTGACATGTTGCTTAGCGGATCACGAATGTCCACATGCAGGAACCTGAACTGCAGTTTGTTTGAGTTAAAGGAAGACAAACGGAGACGAATCACTGGAACAAGGAAACTACTCAACATGAAAAAAGAACCGGTTATAGAAAAACATTTTTTTAACCTGTGACTGGAGTCTAACCTTAGACTAGGACTAGCTGCTAAAAAAAAAATCCAGCGTCATAACTCGAACGCACAGAAGAAAAAGTCATATAGAAGAAACGTACCCAGTTTGATGAGGACTTCTCTCTCTAGTTCAGCGACCTGGTGGCAGGCTTCCTCCAAAGAGCAGCACAGGTGCATTTTGGGTCTCAGTAAATCCAACATGTCACTGATCATGTAGTCGATATCGATGGGAAACTGGTGGTCTTTAGTCCACACATCTAAACTCTTTTTCCACCAGACATACCTCTACACAAACACACCCACACACACACACAGTTACAGGCTCGTACAACAGTAAATTATAATTTATGCTACAAGTCGAACAGTGAGAAGCGGGTTTACTTAAGCTACCTGGAAATAGACGAGAAAGCAGTCCAACTTCTTCTTGCTGGAGCCGCGATCGAAGTACTGGCCGCAGGTGTCGAGCAGCGTGCACACCAAACGGATGCGGAACAGGTGTTCAGGGGGATCCAGGGGACTGGCCGAGCCGTCCTGATTCACGCCGAACGAGATGAAAGAGAAAAGCGTGCGAAAGATCACGGCCGACTCCACCATGCGGTAGTTGTACAGCTCGCCCAGGAACTTTGCACTGCTGATGCGCCGCTGGTTAAACTTCGGCTGATTTACCTGTAAAAAGAAACATTATAAAATATGACCGACACTAGAACACCATATAAAAATCGGTTTAAAACCTCTTTCAACAAGCTGTTGCTATGGCAACAACGCATTAATGCAAAGCATATTAATAGAAACCAATCAACCGTGTAAGCCTTGCTGTTTTACATTGCTGGAATGTGGATGATGCCATTATACAGATACACATTCATTTACCTCTATTTTTTAATCCAACTGGGGGTCAAAGGGCTTGCTCAGGGGCCCAGGAGTGGCAGCTTGGTGTTACTGGGAATTGAACCCACAATCTAACGATTACCCGTCGAACACATTAAACATTGAGCTGAGCTTCCGCACCTTTTGACCAATCCAATGCGTCATAATATGTATTTATATACTGCCTGCGTAATTACTCTGGAATTTTACCTGCACAGGAACACGACAAACCTATAACTCTGACTTTCTTTTATGAACCTATATGACTTCACTTGTTGATGATATGAAACTTCGCTTAAAGTATGATTGTTTTTTCATCCGTGATAGAAACCCTTATGTGGTCATGGATGAAGACGCATAGTCGACATGCGGGCAAAATACTCACCTCCATGCCGAGGCGTATGTCCTCCAGAACTCCGTCCACTACGTGTATCCCCACATCCTCCTGATACGCCACTAGACCGGCCAGGAGGTTAGCCACACAGTGGATACTGTTGTACTTCACGTTCCAGATGTTCACCATGCAGCAGATTAGGTAGCTCTTCAAATCCGCGTCATGCCAGGGCAACTTGCGCATCTGCCTTAAAACCTGAACGCATACGATTCCAATATTAATGGCGTGCAAGAGAGCGAGGGACAGCCGAGACAGACAGAAGATGAGGACGCACACCTTCTCAGTGGTAACCTTCGACAGGTCTTTGTAGAGAAGTTTGCGGATGTACTCTTGCAGAGGAGGCCTTTTCTTGCGCACGGTTTTCTCAATGGGGGGAGGGTTGCAGTAGTAGTAGGCGTTCTCCACCATCGTCACGTAGCGAGCGTCCAGGTGCTGCGCCTGCTTTTTACGCATCATTTGCTCCTGCGGTTCAAAGTGCACAGGCTACAGCGTTAATGAATTTATTTATTAGATGCTTCAGTGTGAAGAAAAGAAGCTCGTTGATGAAACATACAGTGAATGAAAATCAGGCAGGGGTCAGAACGCAACACTATCGAACTCTCATTTACACGTTTTTAACCGTAGCATCATGCATTTGCATCAGGACAGAAGTGATAGGGGCAGAATGAAACTGACCAGTAGGACGCTGGTGCGCAAGTGAGAGTCAGGTGACCTAAACAGGAAGCGTCCGCACGTCTCCAGTAAAGTGCAGGCCATTTCGATGTGGTGATGAGAGAAGTCAGACAGCAGCATCTGCAATTCACGAGCGGATCGTATTGCTCCAAAAACAGACAACGATTTGGGGTTTCTGATTAAGAGACGCACTTTAAAATGCGCTCACCTTCAGGCAATGCAGCGTGTCCGTTTTGGAAAACATCTTGAACTTGGCCAACTCGCCGATAAACCTCACCGTCTTGTTCTTGGTCTCAATGTTAATTTGGTCCTTCTTTCTTACCTGTGACGGGAGAAAAGTGACCAAAAAAAAAAGTATTAAGCAGAGTTGGTGGTGTAGGATGGGCTGTGTGTGTGTGTGTGTGTGTGTGTGTGTGTGTGTGTGTGTGTGAGAAGCTAGAATGCAGTCACACGGTACGCACATGGAATCGGAAGTCTCCTTTTAGCATGGAACAGAGATCCTCCGCAACATCAGACATGCACGGGTGCAGAGTAGCAACCAGCCGGGAATAAAACGGCAAAAGATCCAGCCTGATAACACGAGAAAGGAAATTAAGTTTAAAATTATTTAAATTGCGCTCCTTTATTTACATACACTTTCTGTGGTTAAAATGGCTATTAAACAAGTCCACGTTTGTGTCGGCTTTTCCTTTTAATCTGCTCTAGCATGGTTTAGTACATGACATCAGCGTAGTTTGTGGCTACTGTCTCTGCAAATGTATCCTACTACCATTTAACCCCGTAACCCAAATGCTACAATAAGTGATAAGGCGCATCATAGATCACATACTTATGCACTGCTCTAAGCCACTGTGTAGATAAATAGTAAGAATCATGTTTACACTGAAAGAAGTGAACTTTGCACAACATTGTACACTCGCCGTCTTGCTTAGGCAGAGGAGGAGCGGTGGAGCTACCAAGTGCTGACGGTGGTTGAAAAATATTTTACAAGATGGCTGACGACATGCAGATGGACAAGACATTTTACAAATGTCTTTTATGCGTCAGTCCATGTAGCTTGATTTGTTTTTGCATTCTACTAAAGCTAGCGGCGTCAGGTTACGTTATTTGCAATTTTCCATGTGAGAAACTGACCCTTCTGTAATTTACACTCTAGATTCTAGAGTATATGAGTGTGTAGCACAAGAGCATAGTGCGTAGCCATTTGAGACGCAGCTAACCCTAAAACATCATGCCTACAAGTTCAACCGCCACCGTAAACACGTTCAGAATTTGTAAACTTCCTCTGATTGGCTGGATTCTACTGGATGTGTGAATCTCTTTTTAAAGCTTTTGCGGATCAGTTCACTGTATAGCCTTGCTCATTTACACAACTATTTTAAATGATCCGTCTGTTTATACGTTTTCACACACCTTAACATGAGGCTGAACAAAACAAACTGTTTTGTTTGCTCTGCATGTCAGTCAGACGCCATGAGGGCCAATAACAGCTGCTCTGGAGTCCCTACTGCTGTCAGGCTGAGGGCTTGGCTGTGTAAACTAACTGACCAGTAGCTTCTGGACAAAGATTAGTGATTGAATCTTCCTCAGTTTGACTGTGTGCTGTTTGAGCATCATGAACATGAGTAAAAGGAAATTATGCTGGACTAATTAACATTAGTAACGTATAAGCCAGGGCAGTATTAGATTCTATCTTACTACTGAAAACACCTAAATGAAAAACCTTTGATACGAGGCTAAAACCTACTTTTTTATTATTTTTTATATATAAATACAGTGAGGCCTCGACTTACGAGTTTAATCCGTTCCATGACGTGGCTCTTAACTCAAATCACTCGTATGTCAAA